>SKCR01048961.1:0-48372 GCA_019454045.1 Zanthoxylum bungeanum
GGGGTGCAGCTGGAGGAAGTATCCGCATCCAACTGACATCAGATACAAAGATAAAATATGAAATATATGCTAAATCTGGAGGATTGCCATATCTTGAGAGCTGGGACTATTATTATGCTAACAAGACAAATTACAGCATTGACTCTACGTTTTTTAAGTTGTATAATTCAAGTGAAGAAAAGGTTGATTTCTATATCCTATACATTAGAGAGGGAACTTGGGGTTTTGGAATAAGGCATGTAAATTCCTCCAAAAGTGAGACTGGCATGTCTGTTTCACTTGAAAGATGCCCAAAAAGATGCTCATCACCACATGGGCTATGCAAAAATTCTTTCGATGCTAGTGGATTGACATTATACAGGTTTCTATTTTTTGTTTTCCCTCATTTTAACTCTCTAAAGTTTCTTAATTTCCTAGATATGAATCATATGATGCATTTAATTATTTTTATTTTACAAATTTAGTCAGAGCCATTGTAGGTGAAACTTGGATACCTACATATGGAAGTTTGAACTGCATTTTTTTTTTTGCCTTCCTTGACCCTTTTAGTGTTGTCGTCTTTCTGTTTTTCAGCTTCTGTGCCTGTGATAGAGATCATGGAGGCTTTGACTGCAGTGTTGAAATTGTATCACATCAAGGTAAATATTATTATGAAGCTGAATTTTGAGACATTTTGCTTGTAATCTACATGTGTGCGGTACATATATTTGTATCTAGTGTGTGTCAATGAAATTCTACTACTCAAGTGGTCTATTGTTTTTACCACTCTCAATCTGATGATGTACTGAGAGTTGAAAGAAAGCATCTAGTTGGTTCCTTTCGCTTGTGAGATTATGAAGACAATTACTTGGATTTGAAGTGAATGCTAGGACCTAGCATTATCGTACTAACTGATTTCTACCTAATTGATAGTTCTCAGAGTGATTTAGCAAGCCTAAGCAATGTAAAACAACAATACTCAAGGAATTTAAATCACCGTATTCATTAAGAGAGAGCAAAATTCAAGAATCAAGTGTGATTTAGCATTTCAAGCATGCTAAGCTCCCATTACAGATTGTGTAAATCTGTTCATAATCCTCCCTCACACACAAGGTACTGCTAATAACAAACGGAAAAAGGCAAAATGAAAATAACAAATCAAGGGTTTCCATCTGGCATACGATGAGTGCTATCAAATTCAGTATTTTCTATTAGTTAGCATATTCAATCTGCATTTGGCCCATCAGCAGACTCAGGTCCATATGTCAGCCCACGTACAGCTTCTCTTCTGCTATTATTCTCCTGGTTTGCACTGGTCCTCTTTGTCCTTCTGGCATAGACATGCACAACAGGCCTATCATCAGTTCCCTCCAATTTAGCAACCTTGTCCTCAAGGTTGAATTCTGGAAATTATTTATCAATCACATCAGCGAGTTCCCAACTGTCATCACATTCAGGGAGATACTTCCATTTAATCAACACTTCGAACCTTCCATCCACAAGTCGACGAATCTTCCTGATAGCTTCAGGTGCCACCATCAATTCCATGTCTTTGTTAAGGAAAGTAGGCAGCGGTTGAATAGGAGAATTAGTAACATTCTTAGTTTCAGGAAATTATGCTGCCTTCAGCTGAGACACATGAAATACGAGATGGATCAAGGCTTCCGAAGGCAATCTCAACTTGTAGGCTACTACTCCAATTTTGGCTTCAATTGGATATGGACCATAATACCTCAGACTGAGCTTCTCATTAGGACTGTTGGCTAATGATCTGAACTTGTAAGGCTGAATTCTTAAGAATACCAAATCTCTCGGCTGGGAGTGCACATTTCTTTTCTTCTTGTCGGCCTTCTGCTTCATTCTATTTTGTACCACCTTCAAGTTATCCTGCAACAGCTCCAACATATCATTCCTTTCCCTCATTAACACATTCACCTCCTCCACAGTTGAAATTTCATCACTGAACTTCAATAAAACCAGTGGCTCATACTCGTATAATGCTTGAAAAGGCGTCATCCCCGCAGAGACATGGAATGTAGTAGTGTACCAATACTCTGCCCACATCACCCATTTAACCCATACTCTTGGCTGCCCTTTGGTGAAACATCTCAAATAATCCTCCAAGCATCTGTTAACAACTTCAGTTTGTCCATCGGTTTGAAGATGATAGGGTGAACTCATCTTCAATTTAGTGTCTGCTAACTTGAATAACTCTCTCCAGAAGTGGCTAACAAACACCCGATCTCTATCTGATACTATGAAGCATGGGAACCCATGTAACCTCACGATTTCTTTTAGAAATAAAATTGCTACTTCCTTGGCAGTATAAGGGTGTCCGAGAAGTATAAAGTGGCCATATTTGGTCAAACGATCTATCACCACTAAAATCGTATCAATTCCTTGCACTCTGGGAAGCCCACTAATGAAATCCATAGAAATATCATTCCATGGAGTACTAAGGATAGGAAAGGGTTGGAGGAGCCCTTGTGGACTGAGAGTTGAATATTTCATCCTCTGACAAACCTCACAAGATGCCACGAACTTCTTGATTTCAGCCTTCATTCCCTCCCAAAATAATATGGATGATATCCTCTTGAGTTTACGTAAGTAGCCTGAGTGGCCCCCTTGAGGTATACAGTGGAACTCCTTCATCAACACGAGAATCCTTGGAGATTTGCTGGGTAAAACCATCTTGCCCTCGTGCATCGGAATTCCTCTTTGAAGAGAGAAGTGAGGTTTGTTGTGTGGATCAAGAATTAGGCTTTGGATTATACTTTTCAAGTGAGGGTCCTCTTGCTCTTCTTGCAGCTCGGTCAGAGTGGAACATGAGGGTGTAGATAATGCTGTAAGTTGGTTCAACACCCTTTAGGAGCAAAATTTTGCCGAATCAGCCATCCTAAAGAGTGCACCTGCTGCCTTATCGTGCCCTCGTGCATCGGAATTCCTCCTTGAAGAGAGAAGTGAGGTTTGTTGTGTGGATCAAGAATTAGGCTTTGGATTATACTTTTCAAGTGAGGGTCCTCTTGTAGCTCTTCTTGCAGCTCGGTCAGAGTGGAACATGAGGCTGTAGATAACGCTGTAAGTTGGTTCAACACCCTTTAGGAGCAAAATTTTGCCGAATCAGCCATCCTAAAGAGTGCACCTGCTGCCTTATCGGCCTTATAATTTTCTGTCAAATCAGCCCTCTTAGAGAGTGCATGTGCTGCCTTATTTTGGAGTCGGGGCTTATGTTGAATTTCAAAATCATAACCCAACAGCTTCACCAACCATTTCTGCTGCCCTTATGTTATGATTCTCTGATCTAGTAAGAATTTCAAGCTACTTTGATCAGTTCTTACCAAGAATATCCTGCTCAATAGATATGGCCTCTATTTTTCAATTGCTAACACAATGGCCATCAACTCCTTTTCATATACAAATAGGGATGGAAAAATCCGGATCCAAACGCATTTTCATTGACCCGGGACCGGATCCGGGTCTGGACCCGAGTAAATATACACGGGTCCGGATCCGGATACCCGTTTTTTATTTAATTTTTTAATTTTTAATTGTATTATTTTATATTTATATTTGTATTTTGTCAATTTTATTATTTTTATTTCAATTATTTTATATTTTTTAATTATATTTTTATTTATATATGCATATTATTTTGTATTATTTTATTATTATATTTTAATTTATTATATTTTTTTTCCAGACCCGTACAATCACGGGTTTGGATCCGGATTCGCCCGAGTCTTAATTTATTAGACCTGGGTCCGTATATTTTTATCACGGACTCGGGTCTACCCGGACCCGGATCTTCTGGGTCCATGCGGATCCGGGCTGGATCCGGGCTGGATCCGGGTAATTTTGACACCCCTATATGCAGACTTGGCCCGAGCTCTTGAAGATAGAGTGTGACTCCAATAAGCTATAGGGTGTCCTTCTTGCATCAAAGCAACTCCTAACTCATAACCCGATGCATCCGCCTCAACAATGAACCTTTTAGAGACGTCAGGCAGAGCTAATACGAGTATCCTCATCATAGCTTGCTTGAGGTGATTGAAGGCCAGTGTAGCCTCGTCATTCCACTGAAAAGAATTCTTTTTGAGGAGCTGTGTCAACGGAGCTGCTATCTTTCCATACCCATTCACAAAACAGCGGTAGTACCCGATGAGCTCATGGAAGCCTCTCAATTCCTTAATATTTTTTGGTATGGCCTAGGAAGACATACTTCTCCAACTTGGTTGAATCAACGGCGACTCTTCGAGTCGATATAATATGGCCCATGTATTCAACTCGTGGTTGTGCAAGAGTGGACTTCTTGGCATTTACCACTAGCCGATTTTGCGATAACACTTTGAAAGCCGTTCGCAAATGCTCCAAATGAGCCTGCAAATTTTCACTAAACACCAAAATGTCATAAAAAAAAATACCAATATAAATTTACGAAGGAAGGGGCGAAAAATATCGTTAATCAATACCTGGAATGTTGATGGGGCATTTGTCAGTCCGAAGGGCATGACTAGGAACTCGTAATGTCCTTCATATGTTCTGAATGATGTGTTCTATGTATCTTCCTTTTTCACTCGTATCTGATGATACCCAGATTTAAGATCGAGCTTTGTAGACATTTTAGCACCATGTAGCTCATCCAATAATTCTTCGATGATCGGAATAGGATATTTATCTGGTACAGTCAATTTGTTCAAGGCCCGATAATCAACACACATCCTCCATCCCCCGTCTTTCTTTTTTACTAGTAACACCGGACTAGAAAAAGGGTTGTTGCTTCTCTTTATAATTCCAGACGATAGCATATCTTTTATTGTCCCCTTTATCTTATTATTGTGATGATATGGGTAATGATAAGGCCTTATGTTAGGTGGATCTGCCCCTTCCATCAGGCGTATACTGTGATCATGCTTTCTCTCAACAGGTAAGCCTTCTGGGTCTTTAAACACCTCAGGGAAATATGCCATCACTGCTTTAACTTCAGCTGGAATCACACCGTCCTGTGCCTCATCTCTGTCAACTACTGCACTTAGTCCAAATTGTATCATAAACCCCGTATCTCCTCCTCCTACTGATTTTATCAAACTCTTGAAGGACACCAAAGTTTTTGATAAAGTTAGGTCCCCTTGCCACGTTATGATCTGCCCTTCGTAAACAAACTTCATGGTTAATTTCTGAAAATTTGTGGATATATCGCCTAAAGACCGCAACTAAGCTACACGCAACACCTCATCAGCAGTGCCTATCTCAAAGGAATGAAAATCCCGTCTCAGTGTAAAACCCTGCACTGTCAACAACACATCCTTACATACACCCCTACTGTGCACACATATATCGTTCCCCATCTGAACTCCAAACCTTTTAGATTCATCCACCGGTAATTTCAATTTCTCAACTAAACTTGGAGAAATATAATTGTTAGAGGCTTCACTGTCTATTAAAACCACAACCTCAAAGCCACCGATTTCCCCCTTAATCTTCAACAAACTATTATCAGAAGAAAACCCTAAAATTGTTTTGAGAGATAGGGCTAACGTCTCACCTTTGGGCACTTCCATGCCAACGGATGCTTCTGAGCTGAGCTAGGGTAGGGCGTTCTCCTCCTCTTGCTCTTCCTCTGCCGTGGGAGGTTTGTTGTTGATGGCTACCTCATCTTCATCTTATGTAACCACTAATCCATTAAATTGACGACTCTTGCAACGATGCACATGGTGGTACTTCTTGTCGCAATAGAAGCAGAGACCCTGCTCCCTTCGTCTTTGAGCTTCATTTTCGGACATTCGCCGTATGTTTTCATGACGTGGAGGGGTGGCATGGTGCTCAGTTGGCCGCGTCTCTCATTATGTTTTGACATAAATTGGTTTTGTATTCTCAGCCTGACCTATTTCAACGACCCGCACCGGACCAATTTTCTGACCCGTATCCCAACTTCGACCTAATCCACATCCACCACCCGTATACACCCTACGAGTTAGACCAACAAGGGTACGTGTATTCCTCTTCATCTCCTTCGCACTATCTATGAAATCATTTTTCTCTTCAATTCTATGTGCTCTTTCCATCACGCCAGTGAGTTCCCAAGACTGATACAATCTCAATTCAGCTTTTATCTCATCCTGCAATCCA
Source organism: Zanthoxylum bungeanum (assembly GCA_019454045.1). Lineage (NCBI taxonomy): Eukaryota > Viridiplantae > Streptophyta > Magnoliopsida > Sapindales > Rutaceae > Zanthoxylum > Zanthoxylum bungeanum. Next base: position 6,106 of record SKCR01048961.1, read on the forward strand.
TTCATGAAAACCCCCATGAGCACCTCATCCCCTAAATCTAACAAGGGTGCTGATAACTGCTCAAAGTCTTCTCGATACTCAAGCCACCGTACCCGTTTGACGTAAAGCCAACAGGGTCTCATACCCACTACCCTCTTGTGCTTCCCGAAATCGATCAAGTACTGCTTCTTTGAAACGGGTCCAGGAGGTTATAGGAGTCCTTGCATCAACCCATTGGTACCAGCTCAAAGCTCGTCCTTCCAAACAAACTGTTGCCGATTGCACCTTCTCTCCTGTGTAACACAGTTCACATTGAAATATCGTTCAACTCTAAACAACCAACCATACGGATCTGTTCCAGAGAAAATTGGTAACTCTAGCTTTCTCCAAGTGGATTCACCCTTATTGCTACCTGGTTCATTAGAGTTATTGTAGATAAGGTTTGATGCTTCACCATCAACCTTCTCCTTACCCTTGTCTCTCCTTTTCATCATCTCTGTTAATTCATACAACGTGGTTTTCATTTCACTGATATCGGTTTTCACCTTCGCGACTTCCTTCTCCAACGTTTTTGTTCGAGCTTCCATTTTTGGTTTTGGCATCCCAGAATCGTATGGCTCTGATGCCAGTTTGATAGATCTCAGAGTGATTTAGCAAGCCCAAGCAATGTAAAACGACAATACTCAAGGAATTCAAATCACTGTATTCATTAAGAGAGAGCAAAATTCAAGAATTAAGAGTGATTTAGCATTTCGAGCATGCTAAGCTCCCATTACAGATTGTGTAAAACTGTTCATAATCCTCCCTCACACACAAGTTACTGCTAATAACAAACTGAAAAAGGCAAAATGAAAATAACAAATCAAGGGTTGCCATCTGGCATACAATGAGTGCTATCAAATTCAGTATATTGTATTAGTTAGCATATTCAATTTGCATTTGGCCCATCAGCAGACTCAGGTCCATATGTCAACCCACTTCTCTTCTGCTATTATTCTCCTGGTTTGCACTGGTCCTCTTTGTCCTTCTGGCATAGACATGCACAACAGGCCTATCACTAATCCACCAGCTTGGAATGATGCAGGACATGTATGGCAATCCATTGCTCTCATTGCGTCAAATGCTGCTGCTCTACTTCCAGCCTATCAGGCCCTTCGACAAAAGGTAAACCTTTGTTGCTCTTTAAATGGATTAACGGTATTATGAAACTTCTTGGAGAAAAAAGATTTTAGATGTAAATATCATAAATCTTTCCCAAGGTTACAGTGTCACTGATTTTCCAAAAGGTTAAGATGATCACGTCTCTTAACCCTGCACCCAATTTTTAGTAGTTGGTATGTGGTGCCTTAGTCATTAAATGCCTGAAATCTTTCCTGGAAGGGTTAGTTATATGTTACAAATCCCAAGGAGGTCAGTGATATTACATTAATACCAGGAAAGATTAATCATATTTATTCTAACCTTTTGGGAATGTAGACATTGAAACTTGGAAATGATGCTATATGAAATCAGCACAAGATGTGCTTTTTGTCCCATATTTTTCCTATCAAAAGAAGGATAATAAATTTCTCTATGCAGGCATTTGCAGAATGGGTTCTCTACACGGCAAGTGGCATCTCAAGTGGATTATATCATGCTTGTGATGTTGGTACCTGGTGTGCATTATCCTTTAATGTTTTACAGGTGTGACTTGTTCCACTAAGATTGTCTTTATATTTGTTATATTGGAAACCATTAGGTTTTAATAGCTCTAGGACTGTGATTAGCTCCTTAATACTTCTGTTAAGTCAAAGAAACATCGTGGATTGAGTTCGCATTGAAATTTATAGACCTCTTGTCATGAAAACACAAAAGACATCAAAAGCGTGGGGCCAATTGAAAGACTGTGTTGAGACTTTCCACTTGAGAATCTAACCAAGCCAAACATTTTCCTATTAGGTGGGATCGGTTACATGGATCTTTTAACGTCATTGTGCTCTATATGAGATCATTGTTTCATCAAACTCCATAAAACCTAGGTCTCTGTTTTATGGTTTCTATCCATGTCAACTTAGGCCTTCCCTTACCTCGCTTGACATGTGGCAGCACCATTTGTTTTTCTTTTCTCATCTGAACACTTAAAGATTTATGTTGGATATGTCTGAACCATCTTAGTCGTGTTTCTCTCATCTTCTCCTCATTCGGTGTCACACCCACTTTCTTCCTAATTTTGGTGCTATACTCACTCGAGGAACATTAAAATTAAATCCAATTATGTAGCATGGAGTAATTTTAGCATACCATTGTTTTCCGCAAGCAATCTCTCTCTCTCTCTCTCTCACATCTGTGCTGTTAAGGTATTAGATTGATATACTGTTAATTACGCATCTGTTAAATGTTTCAGTTCATGGACTTCTGGCTTTCTTTCATGGCCGTGGTGAGCACATTCGTATACCTTACTACTATTGATGAAGCATTGAAAAGGACAATTCACACAGTTGTAGCAATCCTTACAGCCCTCATGGCCATAACTAAGGCAACCAGGTATCTAGAAACAGTAGATAGAATTCAATTTGCATAATAGTAGGACCCTCTTTTTAGCACTATGGCATCTAACCATGCTTTAAAAAATTAACTCTGCAGGTCTTCCAATATTATTCTTGTTATATCAATTGGAGCAGTGGGTCTTCTTATTGGATGGCTGGTGGAGCTCTCCACCAAGTTTAGGTCAATTTCCTTTCGACCCGGATTTTGTTTGAGCATGATGGACAGGTAACTTTTTTCTTTTGCGGTGATTTATTTATATATTTTATTTTTACATTATGAGTTTTTAGTTACGTTACTTTTGCTCAAAATGCAGTTTAAAGTAATAGAATGCATGTAGGTATTACTATAAATATGTTTGATGTTTTTAGTATATTTCAATTATTGAAGCCGAAATTAATGCAAATGTAATTTTTTTTTTTTTTTTTTTTTGCTCCTTTTGGTCGTCATTGACATGTTGAGGCAACGTGGTTGCTTCAGTAATTGGGCACTATGATTCAAGCTAATCATCTAACATAAGCTTCTAAAGTTCTACTAGTTGGGTATAAATTTTTATGATATAAATAAATACTTGGTATATACAAAGATACGAAAGGATAAGAGATACAAGCTTTCCACATCATTAGTATCAAAACTGGTCGCACTTAGACTGCGCATGAGTAAATGCGGAATGAATTTGAGTTCATTTTATTTCTTAACTGCAGACAGCAAACTATTATCGAATGGCTTCGTAATTTCACGAAGACAATTCTGCGACGATTTCGCTGGGGCTTTGTGCTAGTGGGTTTCACTGCGCTAGCTATGGCAGCAATAAGCTGGAAATTAGAAACCAGTGAAAGTTACTGGATTTGGCACAGGTATTATGATTTTGTTAGTTTCTTCGCACTCTCCCTCTCTGTCCATTTCTCTTATGATTGTTATGTTAAATGGTTTTTGCAGTATTTGGCATGTGTCCATATATACGTCTTCCTTCTTCTTCCTTTGTTCAAAAGTTTCTAGTATAAATAGCGAGAATCAAAGACCGCAAGATGTAAACTACGAATTAACTCGTCAGGATTCCTTGCCGAGAGGTGAGTCAGAGGGAAGGGAAAGACCGGAGGTTTTGCCATGCTAGCTCCGAGGAGAGAGTGATTTTTTGTCTAGGCATTCAGAACAAATTCCAGTGCCTAGACCAAATAAAGGGCAGGGTCTTCTAGTTGTGTCATTTGAAGCAGAATCTTAAAGTAAAACATATTAAATTCCTCAGCAGAAGCTGTTTGATGCGGCTTCTTCTCCCCCATAGACTATTCAGTTTTCTTGTTTTATAATGTAAATATACAGTATACACACCTATATAGGAGAAAGAATCGAGGCAAATATAGAAAAGATGCTGACTGGTATTTAGTGGCAAGGCAAAACACGAGGACAAAGATTCATGTATAAATTTTTTTTTATCAGATTTTTTTCAACATCATGCAAATGAAATTCCTGTATGTGGAATTCATCACCAAAACACTTGTCCTTTGGCTATTTCATATACATCTGAATACGTTTTGGGGTGTTCTAGTGCACGAATGCTCCCGTCATTTTCAGACCAGATATACAGAGAGACCGTTTCAAAGATTTGAACCCCTGATGTTAGGTCAGGATGTTCATATGAATATGAATAAATTGTAGTAGATAAAATACAAACAAGCGTACAAACCATAGGCATAGCTATTTCCCCCAAGAAAAACATTACGAATCTGTAATCAAGGAACTTCAAGATTTTAGTTTATTACTTAATAATATACATGACCAAAAACTCATGGACATAATTCTCCTCCATACGTCTGCAACAAGTAGACTTCTTATAAGAAATAACTTCACATCTGTTCTTCAAAAAATTATTGGCTTCCTTTCACCAAGTTTCTTCACGATTTTTGATTGTTTGGTTTTAAAAGGACACCTACATCTTTCTTGATTTTCAATGCATTTGCGAAACTAGAAGCAAACATAACTTCACCAATGTGGCAGCTTACATCTTGAATGTCATTTGGCCATTTGAAGGCTCTATTGTTCTCTTGTTGAAGTGCTCCTCTGGGAATAAGATGCTTGTAAAAAGCCATCTGAAGCTGCTTGCTCTCGGTAATCCTTGCGTATTCCCCATAGGATCTCTGCACATCTCCTCATGCTTGGCCGACTTTGTCTGCGTGGAGCCAGGCATTGCAAGGCTAGTTCAAGTATCTTTTCAAGAGCCAAATTATTAGCAGGGGTGTTTTCTAGCCTTGGGTCCATGATCAAAATCGCATTTCCATCCAAAAACTTCTTCATTGCCTGCAATCACAATAGAGACAATAACCGTCTTTGCAGATAACATTGCCTCTGAATTGAACAACACCTTGCATATCTAATTTCATCAAAACGGACAAAGAACAGAGAAAGGGGGAGAAACACACCCATTTTACAGTTATTCGCTCCTTGAGTTCCCGTTTAGGTTCAATTGGGCGCCTGCCTGTAACTAATTCAACCAGTAACACACCAAACGAATAAACATCACTCTTCTCAGTAAGCTGATAGGTTTTCAGGTATTCTGGATCCAAGTAGCCAGCTGTTCCTTTAACTTGGGTTGACACATGGGTGGCTCCTGAATCAGTATCAGCAGCTAATCTAGCAAAACCAAAGTCTGCTACCTTGGCTCGAAAGTTTTCAGTGAGGAGAATGTTGGATGACTTTATGTCTCTATGAATGATTGGGTGGTCTACATGGAAAGCCAAACATGACCAAATTAGATCTATCAACACAGGCTCTTAGTTTCAGGGGACACCAGAAACATCAATACTTTGATAAAAACAAAAATAAACCTGTATACATATGAAGATAGGTAATAGCATGGGCCACATCGATGGCAATATCTAGCCTTGCAGCAAGGTCAAGAATGTTGCCCTGCAGACCTGCACTTATGCTTCTCAATTTCAGGTAACAAATTTCCACAAACAAATGTATAATAGAGCAATGACGCAGAGGAAAAAGAAAAAAGAAAAAAAACTCACACTCCAAGTGTTCCCTGAGAGTTCCATTTGGAACATACTCCACAATAACAATTCTTTCATCTTCAAACTCTACATACCCATAGAACTTGACCAAATTCAAATGTTCCACCTGAGCAAGCGTTCGAACCTCACTTTGAAATTCCACACCCAAATGCTTATCATACACACTCTGCAAAGAAACATAAAATAAGAACTTTGTCAAACCCCGCGGCTTGTAAGGAGAGGTAGCCATGAACTCATATGATATCCACAGCACCCACATACAAATCTGTAAAACTCATCCTAAAAAACCAGTTTGTAAGGAGACAGAAAGAGCCCATGAACGTATATTCAGATTTATATTGTTCTATTTAACCAAAGTGGGATCTGGGATCCTAACATTTACCTTCTTAGCACGTTTAATGGCAACAATGGTTCCATCTTCGAGTCTGCCCTTGTAGACAGTTCCAAACCCACCTTGCCCAATCTTGAAAGATGGGGAAAAGTTCCTAGTGGCCTTGTAGATCTCCTCCATAGTGATTTTTACATGGCCACTCTGATCTGTTCCTCGTGTTGAATTGTTTGAATTCACATATTGATTTGAACTTCGCCTCCTCTCACTACCAGCTCTTGAAGCATCTGACAGTAACACTGAAAAAATTAACCAATTTCACACACATATATATTGTTCTTGTTTTTCTAAATCACCGAATTCATTTCATTACAAATTCAGCAAATCATTAACTAAAAAAAAAAAAAAATCATTATTCGAGCTGGATCTTGAACTAATCATTTACCTGGAGGAGCTTTGAATTCATTAGAGTTGACAAAATTGGTAGAGCTATTGGTTTCGGGGGGAGTGAAGCAGGAAACAAAGAGTCCGGCGACGGCTTTGGCGGCCATTGCCAGAGGGTTTTTGCTAGTCTTGCTGCCGACGGTAGAGGCCTCCGAGTAGTGAGAGCTCGGAGAGTAGAGGAAGCGGTCCGGCGTTGACCGTACGCCGGTGCTACGCCTACGTTGTTCGTTGTGAGGATTAGGGGAGTTCTTCATTATTACTGTGACTTTTTCAAGAAGAGAAATAACTGTAAGTTTGCGTGTAACGTTGAAATGGCGGGTAGTTGAGGGAGAGACTGTCAATATGATCAAGACTTCGATTCTCAAAAGGAAATGTAGCTAACATGCGCCACTTTTTTTTAAAAATAAAAAATAATAAATAAAAATAATGTTTTGACTCGGTTTTAGAATATACTTTCATCAAATATATATTAATCTATTTGTCAAAAGTTATATTATTAAAAGAACACCGTTCTGGAAACCATTTTTGGATTTAAAAAATATAAGATTTTCATTTTAGATGATTTTTGTTTAATAAATTAATATTATAATAAATAGGGGATGAAAGGTCAACAGTCAAAGTCAAGCATTGGGGTGCATAGCTGTAACATAACACCCACGCGTCGGTGATATTAGCTTAACATCCGCGTGTCAGTTTGTCATAGGAGAGATGGTTTAATCCTTTTCCCACCAAAAAATGAAATGAAAATAAACGGTTAGTTGGGCTAAGAGTGATGAGAAAGGATCCTTGCAAACTAATGCTTCAAAACAGCAACTTCAGAGCTGAACAAGCATCCCCCCATCTTCCACGTGTCATATGGGCCCATGATTCTGGTGAATGCCGAGAGGCTGATCAAATTTGCTGGAGTTTACTACAAATCACAAATGAACAGTTCAGTGTATAGAGGTTTCGGATATTACGAGGATCTGAAAAGGACAGATGTATGCAGTTTTATCCTTTTAAATAGAGAGATTGTTTCTAAAATTCGAACTATTGAGATTAGGTTACAATGGAATACCTTTACCGAGCCTAATCTATCACAGCAAAGAGAAAATTATTTCACATTCTATAGGAAGAAAAGAAGGAATTAACTGACCCTTTGATTAGAAGTCAATCAATGTGGTTTTAGTTAGAATGGAGATTTTCAAGAGTTTAAATCAATTCATAATGCAATAATAGGAGAAGGAATTGACAAGATTATGCAGTTAGTTGATGTTTAATTGCCTTATCTTAAAGGAGGATGAGTTTGATAGAGAATACTGTACTAAAAGTATAAATTAATTTATAAGTTATTAAACAAACGCTTTAGTATAAGCTAGCATTAACACTAGCGTAGAAAAATAATTTTATATTCATACGATTCAATTTTGTGAGTGTATATTGTTAACTATGCGTTTGAAGTAGTATTTAAATATTAGCGTATACAGTAACTTGTAAATTTACTAAACTTCACACCAAACGTGCCACAATCAAGGCCTCTTTCCAAATATTGACAATAAAGAAAATGACATATGAGTGTTACTTCTGGGTAGTTGTTAGGGTATTATGTAGCTTGGAACTTTTCAAAAATGAATGAGAAGCTTCTATTTTTTCGTATCTCAATTATCATCTTCAAAAATATTGCAAGGAAAAATTATCTGAACCAAAAATATCACTTCTTGAAAGTAACACACAGGACTAGAAACATGATCCTCCTCCATATGACCAAACAATGTTCCTAAAACAGGATACATGTCTACTGCTTGAGTAAGATTTGTCACAGAGATACAAATGTGTGAATGTTATCAGCAATTTCTATCCAGCTAAAACCTGAAACTTTAGGATTACAATTTTTCCTCATCATTTTGCGAAACCTAGCAACATTAAATCTAACATTTTTTTTAGAGACACATGGATAATAAAAATTCCCATAAGTTCAAAGGGCCGTGGGGATCCATCCCGAATGGGATGGGTTCGAGACTCCAAAATATATAAAAAAAATTTAATCGGATAAGGTTCGAGACCTAGTTCAATCTAATCATCTGAAATGGGTCAGGTGCAGGAGCCCATATAGGACCCCAAACTTGACCCGAATTACATTTTAAATTTTTTAAACGTTACGCAAGCACACGATCGTTTAAGTAGTATAAAATGTATCGATCCCATGAGGACTTATTACTAATGCTATTAATTAATGAAGTTAAATTTCTACAAGTATCTAATTAAAGTTGATTGTTGTTTGGATGATGATTTTTATCTAAAACAAACAAATAAATAAAACTAAGGTAGATTTCAAAAGAAATTAATGATATGAAAATGTCCAAGATTGTGAATCCTACCAATATCTTTCTAAAGATGAGTTGATTATCTTATACTTGTGTAATATTCTAGTTTATTAACCTGGAACACGAAAATATGCAAAAGTCTCTTCCGATGGTCAGATGTAAACACCCAAAGTAACCCAATTAACTATATTCCTATGTTAATTAAGAAACTCTGAATTCATTAAGTTTAAGTTCCAATTATGGCTACTCACACCCGACATGTATATTCCTATCCTGGAAGGAAATCTCTAAGGTGAATGTGAGATCGTGAGCTATTGAGTTTACGGCTAAACCTAAAATCCATTTTCCAAGTTCATTTTAAGTTTACCTAATCAATCTTATTAATGTCCAATTAACAAGAAGTATTAAGAACTAAACTCAATAAATAAACCAAAACATCACACAAGACATAAGAAAATTCAACTTATTAAATCATTGATATTAGTTTTCATCACAACCCTAAACAACGTATTTAGTTACAACACATATCTAGGACTACTAAAGACATAAATAAACAAGACATCATACAATAAATTGAAAATTAAAAAGTTGAAATAAAACAATGAAATACAATGATGGGGTTAGAGGATCCACTTTTAATATTTCAAATCTAGAAATCTCTCTTATTATAATATATAAATTTGTATTATATTACCAACCGACCATATAGGCGGTACCCAATTACGTCATGTTTTAATTAATTCCAACCGACCATAAAGGCTGTATCCAATTAAATCAGGTTAAAATTAATTTAATTAAGTTCAACCGACCATAAAGACGGTATCCAATTAAGTCAGGTTTTAAGATAATTTATATATTATAAAATAAGGGAGATTAATCTAAATTATAATAATAAAAGGTTCATCTTTAACCCCAGCAAAAAAAAGTTACCTACTCATCTTTTAAAAAAAAACACATAATTTTATTGCTAAAATAAAAAGAAAATATAAGAAAGCTGAAAATAAACAAACAAGATATTTTTTTCTTAGTATTCTAGAGAAATTCCCCAGAAGAATGTATGAATTTTCCTTCTAATTTAGGCTTCTATTTATAGGTTTCAAAATCGGCCCGCTTCGCGACGCGCCAAGTCTTCTATGTCGCGACTCATTCTACAGTAGATGGCAGCTGTATTATTGTGTCGGTGTCGCGACTCAGAAGGGCTTGGGCGTCGCGACGCATGCTACAGTGATGACGCAAGTGATGACGCGTGTCAGTAGCGCGTGATTGGCTTGGCGTCACGACGTAAAAGGCTTGGGCGTCACGACGCCTGCGAAGTAAAATTCCCATTTTGCCATTTTTCATACGTTTTTCACCGTTTTAGCCCCGATTTGATTCCATTGAGTCCTGATATTTTATTTATCTATAAAATAAACACAAACACATCAAAACGTTCATAAAACTCGAGAAACTATACAAAATATTAAGTAAAATGGACGGTAAATATTGATATATTTTCTGCTCATCACACCCTCAAACCTAATATTTTGCTAGTCCTCGAGCAAAACAAATAAAAGAAAATGAAATAAACAACTTTAAAATAATATTAAACTAAGCCACTTTCGCAGGGATCACGGTTGCATTTAGCGCATGCAACAAGCCTTTAAACCCTTAGGTGTCCCTAGTGGACGAGTTGTAGTCTCGTAAGGGCTTACAATGACGATACCCACAAACGTCAGTCCAATGTACAATCAAAAACAAAATAAAAAGATAAACAAGTTAGCAACTAAACAAGTGAAATTCTTATCCAAGTTAATAGTTGTTTTCTTTCTTTCTAAATTACCAAATAAGTAAATTCTCCGATTATTTTTACCATTCTCCACAACTAACAAGGTATTAATTAATTCATTGTGCCCACAATATTCATAAGTGTAGTTGAAAAGAGAGTAATATTTTTGTCCTAAAGTTATATCAGAATTCACACTTTTTTGGCAATGGATATTTTTCTGTTTTTTTTCATAACATCTTCAATCCTTGTAGCGAGCTTTGGGTCAGTGACTCCCAAACCAGTTGGCTTTAGGGCACTAGGTGTTAAGACACCCCTACAAACTTAATTACTCGGATCTTAGATGTTAAAAGTTCTACCATTTGACGCGAACAATCACTGCTTACTGAGGCAAGATGTCCGATTACTAAGTAAAAACATGATTAATAATTTATATACACAATTTTTTTTTATTCCATCGCTCTCATGTGCTTCTTCCAATAAACTAGAGCACTGAATATTACAAACGTTCACATACAACCAATGTTCGTATATTACCATATATATTGATAATACCTGTCAAATGAGCATATGAAGATCAAATTTAGTCAATATTATGGAGAATTCACGAATTTAAATAATTCAAAAGGAAATAAACAAAAATTAACTAGTTACGAATTAGGTTGAGATACGTCTCAGGAGTAGAAACTTCTTACACAGCTATCTCAAAACACAATTCCACTTGGTTAGTAAAGTTAAAAACAACATAAAATCAAAAATCTTGTTTTTTTTTTTTTTGAATTTTTGAATAAAAACAACAAAGCAAAAACAACACAAAGAGAGATAAAAACAAGATACCAGTCAACTATTCCCTCCCCCAAACCTAATTGAGACATTGTCCTCAATGTCTAAAAAGAAGAATAAGAGTTTAGAAGATAATATCTGGTTAGCGTGGAATTCCACATCTAAAAAGAATACTAAAGGTTAAGATCCAGATTTATCCGACGCTTCTTACCACGATCGTTGTCAGACCAGTTCAACTTGGAAAGGATAGGGTCAATATTTAGTTCAAACGTCAAGAGTTGGTCAATTAAATTATTGGATGTTCTGGCATCTTCAAGAAACACAAAAAGAAAGTCTAAAACTCCATCAACATTAAACACTCCAATTGGTTTCTGGTGTATGTTCAAGCTCGCCCAAGATATCACTGTGAAAATTTCCTCCATCGTGCCCAAGCCACCTAGTAAAGTAATAAAAGCATCAGCATAATTAATTATTTCAACAATTCGTTCGGATATACCTGACACGATGCATTCCTCTTCATTTGATTGTCCGATAAGATTTACGTCCGCCAAAGGTTTTGGAATGATCCCCAAAACTTGACTACCTCATTCTTGTACGGCCTTTGAAACGTAACCCATCAGTCCAAGATTGCCACCACCATATACTAAGTGCATATTTCTTTCTGTCATGACTCTACCCAATTCTTTTGATGCCTCAACAAATTCTAGTTTAGATCCAGAACTAGTCCCACAAAACACATAGATTTTAATGACTCGTCTTCTTAAAGTTGCTTCCATTTTTTTTTACTCTCTCTAATCTGGATGTGTTGAAGAGAGCAATGACGAGCTGAATTTATAGATCCTGAAAAGGTTGAGTAATAATTGCACTAGTACCTGTCAAATGATAATTATTAGCTGAACAATAAAATAAATCGTGAAAGTCAAAAAGTCTGGATCTTGTCGGCGAAAATAAAAAGGGAATCAAAAAAAGCAAATCACAATTATTAGTTAAAGACAAAGAAATCAAAGCAATAATATGTACGTCCAGTAACGGCTTGAATGACCTCTATGGATTAGGGACAAGCTTCCCATCCAATTTTCTTATAAATTGGCAAACATGGTATTTTAAAGTCAGATTCCCGAGATTCAATTATTGTCTTTCTTTTCGAAATTGTGTATATAAATTGCGAATCGCGTGATGGACATATCCACTGGAATATGTCTCAAGAGTCAATGATATGTCATCTAAAGACTCCTTACTCATGTCATCCCTAATGAATTTTATTTTATCTTCGCGATTATCAGACATCATTCCTAAAGAACGATAACGAGTATTGCATGTACATCGTGAACATTTATAACAAACACCTAATCGTTTAACTCTTCTTTTCTTAGCATATGTGCTTTTTCCTAAACCAGACAGAAATGAAATGAAAGAGTCAGATGACTCACCTGCCAAGCGAACTCGTGCTTCAATTATCCAACGAATATCACTAGGAATACCTTGGATCATCAGAAGTCTCATTCTTTCAATGCGTGCTTTGTAGACTTTCATCAGAGAGTTTTGAGGGAGAGAGGGAAAATGCTTGTGAAGTTTTGCGAGAGTTTCCTCCATCTTGACTTGTGACTTTACCTACAAAAATAAAACACACAAAAGAAAGCACACAATACAATATATACAAAATGCTTGGGTTGTCTCCCTACTAGCGCTATGTTTAACGTCTTCAGCCAGACATTATTGCCCAAACGTTAGACTGGATCAGTAAGTGTGAGAATTTATTTTTTTCATTCAAATTATTCTCCCCAATAGTACTTGACATGTTGGTTTTTGACCGTGAATGTGTTGTTGGAGTTGGGGTCAACTACTCCGTAGGGTAACACTTGGGTAATCACAAATGGACATGACCACCGTGATTTCAGCTTGCTAGGGGAAAAGTTTCAACCTTGAGTTGTATAACAACATCTGCTGCCCTGGTTCCAGTTGTCTGCGCACTATTTTCTGATCATGCCACTTCTGGTATTTTCTTTGTACAGTTTGGCATTTTCATATGCATGGAGATGAAATTCTTCCAATTTGTTCAGTTGGTGGAGTCGTTTCTCTCCTCCTGCTTGAAGATCAAAATTCAGCTTCTTCAGTGCCCAGTACGCTTTATGTTCGAGCTCTACAGGAAAATGGAATTCCTTTCCAAACACTTGTCGGTATGGGAACATTCCAATGGGTGTCTTGAAAGCTGTCCGGTAGGCCCATAATGCATCGTCCAGTTTTCTGGACCAGTCATTCCTTGTTGAACTAACAGTTCTCTCCAAGATTCTTTTGATTTCTCTATTAGAAACTTCAACCTGACCACTTGACTGCAGATGGTAAGCAGTGGAAACTTTGTAAGTAACTCTGTATTTGGCTATGAGAGCATCAAAGTATTTATTGCAGAAATGTGTGCCACCATCACTGATGATTGCTCGATGTGTTCCGAAGCGAGTGGAAATATTCTTTTTGAGGAATTTTAAAACCAACCTTGGAGTCATTTGATGGCAGTGCTGTTGCTTCAACCCATTTAGAGACGTAGTCTACTGCAACCAGAATGTACAGGTTTCCATATGAGGGAACAAATGGTCCCATGAAGTCAATCCATCATACATCGAATATTTCCACTTCGAGAATGCTTTGAAGAGGTCATTCATTTCTTAACGAAATATTTCCCGTCCTCTGGCACCTGTCACATTGAAGGACAAAGAAATGAGCATCTTTAAACAAGGCGGGCCATAACAAACCTGATTGCAGCACTTTAGCCGCGATTTTGTTTCTGCTGAAGTGTCTGTCATATGGAGATGAATGACAATGCTGCAGGACACTATTGACCTCCTCATGTGGTACACAACAACATATAACTGATCAGCACAACATTTGAATAGGTACGACTCATCCCAAATATGGTGCTTGACTTCTTTGAAGAATTTCTTTCTTTGCTGATGTGTCTATTCCAACTGCCATTTTTCCGATACTATGTAGTTTACATAGTCAGCATACCATAGGATTTCCTGCTGCTTGATGGCAAACAACTGTTTATCTGGAAAAGTTTCATTAATTGACAGTTCATTGCAGTAGAAATATCCAACGGATCAATCTAGGCTTGGCATCTTTCTTTGCGATCGGGTATTTAATTGATGAATGATCTGTGTAGACCACCATTTTGGGACCCAGCAAATAAAAGCAGAATTTTTTAAAAGCAAACACAACTGCGAGCAACTCCTTTTCAGTTGTTGTGTAGTTGAGTTGTGATTCATTCAAAGTTTTGCTGACGTAGTAAATGGTGTGAAAAACGTTCGCCTTACGTTGTCCCAAAACTGCACCTACAGTTAAATCACTAGCATCATACATCACTTCAAAAGGAAGCGTCCAATCTGGTGCTACTATGATGAGGGCAAAGACCAACTTCTGTTTCAAGATCTCGAAAGCATGGTGGCATTATTTGGTGAAGTGGAATGGCAAGTTTTTCTCCAGTAGATTGCACAGAGGTTTAGCAATCTTGGAGAAATCCTTGATGAATCTCCTGTAAAATCTTGCATGCCCAAGAAAACTTCGAATCCCTTTGACTAATGATGGTGGAGGTAATTTCTCTATTGTCTCGATCTTTGCTTTATCTACCTCAATTCCTTTCTGTGAGATCTGATGTCCCAGGACAATGCCTTCCTGCACCATGAAGTGACATTTCTCCCAGTTTAGTACCAGATTAGTGTCTTCACATCTTTGCAACACTTTTCCCAGATTTTGTAAGGAGTGGTCGAATGAGTCTCCAAACACTGAAAAGACATCCATGAAGACTTCCATGCTTTGTTCTAACATGTCTGAAAAGATGGCCATCATGCATCGTTGAAATGTGGCAGAAGCATTACAGAGCCCAAATGGCATCCTGCGGAAAGCAAAAGTACCATACGGGCATGTGAATGTGGTTTTCTCCTGAACTTCTGGGGCGATGATAATCTGATTGTACCCCGAGTATCCATTCAGAAAGCAGTAGAAATCATGCCCCACCAGTCTGTCTAGCATCTAGTCAATGAATGGTAGTCGGGAAATGATCATTCTGTGTGGCTTTGTTCAGCTTCTTGTAGTCCATGCATACTCTCCATCCAATCACTGTCCTTGTCGGAATCAACTCGTTCTTTTCATTTGTGACTACAGTCATTCCTCCTTTCTTGGGTACACATTGCATAGGACTTACCCAAGAGCTGTCAGAGATGGGGTAGATGATGCCTGCATCCAACCATTTGATGATTTCTTTCTTCACAACTTCCTTCATGATTGGATTCAGCCTTCGTTGATGCTCCACTGTGGCTTTGTACTCATCGTTCATCAAGATTTTATGCATGCAAAATGATGGACTGATGCCTGAATGTCTGATATAGTCCAACCAATAGCTCTCTTGTGCTCACGTAGCACTCTCAGCAACTTATCTTCTTGCACCCATGTTAGAGACGAAGAAATAATAACAGGTAAATCAGAAGAGTTCTCCAAGTATGCATACCTGAGATGGCTCGGAAGTGGCTTTAGTTCCAGCTGCGGTGGTTCTTCTATCGAAGGCTTGACTTACTTCTTTTTTGATAGTTCCAACTTCCAAGCTTTCCACTTGTGGTGTCGATCTAAAGGGAGAGGCTCCATCAAGATAGTTGATACATTCCAGAATTTCATCATTTAATTCTTTGTCAGTCATGTTGGTGATGCATACATCAAGTTTGTCAGTGAAAATTTACATTACATCTGTGTTATGGATGACACTATTTAGTACATCAAGTCTGAAATATTCCTCCTCCCTTTCGTCATTTGGAAATTTCATTGCTTTGAAAACATTGAATGTTACTCCTTGATCTTGCACCCTCATGGTTAGTTCACATTTTTGTACATCAATGATGGTTCGACCTGTAGCCAAGAATGGTCTCCCGAGGATAATAGGTACGTCTCTGTCTTCTTCCATGTCAATGAGAATGAAATCTGATGGGAAAATGAATTTATCGACTTTGACCAGTACATCTGTTGGGGTTGGTGCTCAGAGCGCCAATTCCCGATTGTATTTCTTTATGAATACTTCTGTAAAACGTTATTATTATGAATAATATATGCAGTTTCTATAATATAATGTATCTTTTAATATGGTAAAGACGTAATGACCTTAGAATGACTAGTCATGGTACTGTTGTAAAAACGTCGCAACTGACATTGAGTAGTATCATGACGTTGGCATTCTCAGACAGTTCCTGGTCAATGTTTACACTACTTGGTCAGTATAGTAAACCCGTTGAGACCGGTACATGTCGTATACTGGAATATATGATTCCAATGGTTTCTCAATGAACCATAAGTCTTGGAGAATAGTATAGACGTGTAGGTTTTTATAGCGGATAAACACTGAACGACTCACCGAAGATTCTTAATGGATGGTACACCAACGTCAATAAGAATCTTATCGGGTTGAGTAGCACTTGTAATTCTTCGACTTGAGATACCACTGTGGGCGCATGAGACATCTTCCACACTTATATGGCAGTCACGTCACCGATCTATTTAGATCAGACCTCCGCTTGTTCGTTGGGTGTGGATAGATCCTCAGGGTGTCCTGATCCGCCAGTTCTGTGTATCAGAGCATAGGTAGTCCATATGATTAGCAATCAGATAAAAACCATGGGCCTGTGGTACAATTTAGAAGTTAGTTCTAAATGTTCTTTTTGAGATTGCTAATAGAATAGTCGACTGGATAATCCCTATAGAGATTTGACGTTTACATCTATATCTCTGGGATTTATCTGGATACCTGTGACGGAGGAATTATATATTTGCCATGAACTCAACCTGTATGATTCAGCGAGTTTATCCGTGATCATCATAATTTACGGGTGGATAAATTATGGACACGAAATTGGATTTCATGACGGATATACCTGAATCTAGAGAGTCTCACTAATGAAATATACTTGTAGAGAACTAGGGCAACATTTATAAATGATACTGATTATTTATAAAGTCGTTTAAAGGTTAAACGCAAAATACATGTGTAGGAACCCGACAGTCATTTCCTTAATTTTTGTGTATTTGCATTTAATGCTTGATTAATTCAAATACACATTAATTAATTATCAAATTGAGATATTTGACTAATATTATGTTTATATATATCTATTTGATATTTATTGTAAATATAATACATATATTTAATATATTTGTAATTAATTAATTAATTGTTAAATGATTAAATTAATTAAAATATAAATATCTTAAAGTTATAATATTCCTTTTAAAGACTTGAGTTGCCTTTGTTGACTTGTTATAAAGTTATTAAGGTTGTAATGTAGGGGTGAACAAGGTTTCGGGTCAAACCGCGAACCGCACTGAACCGAACCAAACCGCGCGGTTTGAAAAAATATTAAAAATGATTTCAAACCGCACCGAATCGAACCGTAAATTTCGGGTCGGTGCGCGGTTTTGACCCACACCGAACCGCCCAAACCGCAAATTAAAATATGAAAGATTTTGTTATAATGGCTAGGACTATTTCCCTTAAAATTAATGGTACCTAGCCTTAACAGGTTAAGAACCGTGACTTAAAACATTTTCAAAACCAAGGACCACAAAAACAAACACCACTATTGTTTTTTTTTAATGTGTTTCTTATTTTATCTATATATATACACACATACACAACACGTGTGTTTTGTGTTGAAAGATTTTGTTATATTATTTAAGAAAGAAAGTGGGAATTAAATAAAAAAAGATATGCTATGTTACTTATTCTTATATGTGTTCTTGAAGGAATAGCTTGGATTCAATATTAAGGAAAATGACGAGGATTTTTAGTGGAAGTAACAGCTCCTAAAGATTAAAAAAAAATGATATATGGTTCCTTCTACCTCTATCATGAATTTATTGTATATTTGGTTCCGATAATTGAACTAACACTTGTTAGATCACTCTTAGTCTCTGATGAGCGGAAAATATATCAATATTTACCGCCTCTTTTACTTCATATTTTGTTTAGTTTCTCGGGTTTGATGAACGTTTTGATGTGTTTTAGTTTATTTTGCAGATAAAATAATATTGGGACACAATGAAATCATTTAGGATGAAATTTGGGTCAAATAAGGGTAAAAATTGGACTTGACATATTAATTTTGGAGATTGGAAACTTGAAAGGGCGCTTTAACGAAGTGCAGTTTTGGAAATTCCAATTTTGCGCATCTGTCGTATTTTGGGCATAACATTTTACTCTGCTATCGGATTGAGCTGATTCAAGTTCCAGATTAAAGAAGACTCAAAGATCTACAACTTTAAAAGATAAAATAATTTCTAATTCTGAATATTTCATGCCCGAAATTGATGAACCACCCAGAACTGTGTTGTGTGTAATTATTAAAGTCATTTTCAATCATTTTCAAAGCAAAAAATAAATTAATAAATAAATAATAAAAATTATCAAATCACCACCAAACATGATAAGAAATTAGTAGAGTAATTAATAATGGAGTTGGTGGAGCAATTAGTGGAGCAATTAATAATGGATTTGGTGGATGATTTGATGGAGGCAAAATTTTGCCTATAAATACCAAGTCATTTCATTTGTAAATTCATACTTTCTTCTAAGGAATTCCTTAAGAATACTAAGAAGATTGTATCTTGTTTATTTATTTACAGCTTTTAGTAATTAATTTCTGCATTCGCACTTTCTTTTCTTTACTTTTCAGTTTTTACTTTCCGCAATTTACTTTTACGCACAATACTTTTCTTTCTTTAATTTTCAGTTTTTACTTTTCAGTAATGAGGAGGTAACTCCCCTTTGCTGGGGTAAAAGGTAAAACTTTTATCACTAATATTTAGATTAATCTCCCTTAATTATAATATATAAACTAGTTAAAACCTGACTTAACGAGGATACCGCCATATTGGTCGATTGGTAATTATTTAAATTGGTTTTAACCTGACTAAACTGGATACCGCCTGATTGGTCGGTTGGTAATAAATTATTAATTTGACTTAATCTGGATACCGCCTCTATGGCTGGTTGGTAATTATCATGCAAAGTTAATATATTATATTAAGGGAGATATCTAAAATAGAAGTAATAAAAGTGGATCCTTTTACCTCAGCATTTTCTTTTATTGTACTTTTACTTTATTTACTTTTTAGCAATTTACTTTCAGCATTTACTTTTCAGCAATTTACTTTCAGCATTTACTTTTCAGTAATTTACTTTCAGCATTTACTTTTCAGCATTTAATTTTCAGTATTTAATTTCAGCATTTACTTTCCGTCATTTACTTTTCAGCATTTTACTTTATGTCTTTTATTTTATTTAAGTTTTTACTAGCCCTAGTTATGTGTCGTAACTAAGTTAGTTATCTGTGAATTCTAATATCACCGGTTTATAAAAGGGTTATTTATAGTTTGGGTAATTTAAAAGTTTACTTATTAAGTCTTAAGCTTAATGCTTCTTGTTGTCTGATCACCAATAAGATTGATGTGGTAAATCTAAAATAAACTTGACAAAGGAATTTTAGGTTTCAGCCTTAGACTTAATAGCACACGATCTTCCTTGAGGATAGATAACCCTTTAATAGATTTCCTTACAGGATAGACATATACCTGTCAGGCGGGGTAGCCATAATTGGAACTTAAACTTAATGAATCCAGATAATTTGGTTGACATAGACATATGGTTCAATTGGGTTAAACTGGGTATATGCGTCTGACCATCGACAGAGGCTTTTGCATAATTTAGTGTTCCAGGTTAGTAAACCGATTTATTACACAACCATGAAATAACTGCTTCATCTTTTAAAAGATATTAGAAAGATTCACAACCATAGATAGTTTTTTAATATTGAATTTTCTTAAACATACTTTTGTGCAATTTTATTTACTTGTTTTTAAATTTAGAATCATCACCATTTCAAATCAATCAATCAATATGTTAGATACTAGTAATCATGTGACCTCATAAAATTAATAGATTAGGTAGTAAGTCCTCGTGGGATCGATACTTTTTTTACTACTTGAACGATACGTACGCTTGCGTTATACGTGTGTGTTTATACCGGTCAGTCTCTTACACATATATTTTTATTTATTTTATATTTATATTTGATTATTATCGGAATAGATATTCTAAGAAATTTAATGATCATATGACAATATACCATGAATAAATGAAAATTATGTATTTTTTCTCTTCAATTATAATGTGAAAACACATAAAATTTTCTTAAAAATTTTATAATCCAAACCGCCGACTCGAACCGCCCAAACCGCTAAACCGCCAACCCGAACCGCCACATTTTTCCTTATCAAATTTGCGGTTTCGGTTTCTAATTTCCCAAACCGCCAACCCACGCGGTTTGAAGGAAAAAATGAAAAAACCAACCTGAACCGCACCGCGAACACCCCTATTGTAATGATTATATATACAAGTTGATAAAGCTAATTAAATGAAACAAAAATGAAAAATATCTAGATATTTTAATTACCAATTTTCGGCCAAGGCTTGGTTTTTTGGTATAAATTGTTTTGTTTTCATTTAGGGTTTCATAACCTTGAAACACTTATCAAATACTCTATTAAAAAGGAAAAAAAAAGGAAGCTTGAAGAAAAGAAAAGAAAAATAAGAAAAATCTTGGATTTTTGTAAGTTTTTCCAACTTGCTATTAGAAGGAAAAATGTTCCTTGGGTTCTAGGCTTTATACTATGAGTTTCTTTTTTTTTTTTCTACTCTTTATTCTTTGTATTTTTGATGGATGAAAGATTTGGAAAGTGTTGAGCATGTATAAGTTTCAAAAGAATGCTTCTAATATGTTAATAAGCACACTTTTGAAAGTTTGAGAAACTTGTTGCTAATATAGAGTTGTTGACCCACTCTTAAATGACCTAGATATGATCTATAGTTATTTCATTGTGTTGAGACTTGATTTGAATGGAAGAAACATGATTGAAGTATTGGATTTTTTCAATTTGGTCTAATTTGTCCAATTTGAAGAAATTGAAAAATTAGGGTTTAAGACCACTTCCAAATTTGGGGCTTTTCATTTTTATGGTGTATTTGGATGTGTATATGATACATAGTAAATCTTATGTTGATTGGATTTCATTTGCATGTGTTTTGAACAATGGAAATGCAAAATGCACTTACTCCCCCCTTCTTTGTGAAGCTCACGGCCTTGGGCCAATTTTTGGGAAATTTAATGTTCTAATTGTATTTGACATTTTGGACATGTTAAATTCATATTAGAAATGATTTAGAATCATTCAAAATTATTTTGAATAATTTCGGATTAAAAATAAACCAAATGCTTGGTTTAGGGGTAATTCGGTAAATTCACATAAATTTGATTTATAGTGTTTTATTTCATAATTTTATTATTGGATAATAAAATAAATAAGTTTATTTTTTTAATCCGAGAAAATTTTTTGAAATCGGAAAATTCTGATTTTCCACTATTCCGCTGCGTTACCGGATATCCGTAATAAAACCCCTTCAAAATGGTATCAGATCGAGTCTGATTCTAGGCCCCCTAATATGATTAGACTTTTAATTCAATGTTTAATCATATTTTCTTAACTTTATACATGTATTTTATAATCTAATTTGATCAGATTTATGGTGTATGACACTTAGCGGAAAATCTCTAATTAATAATGTTTAAATGTAATTATGTATTTGATGCATGTTATGTGGTCCGTCTTGTCAATACGGTTTATAAATATTTCTCCGTGACTACATCCGAGACCGTGCCTCTAATGTGAGGGTGTAGCCGATATAGATTTATTTATACCGGATGTATATTACATAATAGATAAATTCAAGCGAAAGCGGAATCCTGAACGTGCCCTAGCTGTCAGGGTTACGCAAGTAACTTGAGTTTATCATTGACGAGTTTAACCTTGGTACGTCTCCTTGTGGGCCTGCCTTAGCAGCGACAACGAGAAACGACCAGGACCGGAAACCCAGGAGTCACTAATGAGTGATTGACAAATGAATTGTCTACCTGATGAATATACGTAGGCGAGACCGTGCCTCTGCTGTAAGCTGAAATATATTCACGGGATCCACCTTTCACTATTTATATTTAATTTAATTATTAAATCTTTGTATTCTGTTTGGGGATTAACGTATTGCATGATTTAGTGGGAGGGGCATTTATAGATAAAAAATTCCATGATCTAGTTTATGCTTATGATATTATATGAAACTGCTTAAATTTATGCTAATCGTTTTTCGTGATCTATGTGATAGATTTGCGATGGCGGCACCATCCACAAATCAGTTTGCGCGTATGCTTGATGCGAACAAACTAAAAGGAGCTGATAACTTCACTGATTAGGATCTGGATTTGAGGATTGTCCTCGATTCCGAGAGGTTGGGATATGTTCTTGAGGGTCCATTGCCCCTTGCTGTGGCAGAGGATGCTACACCGGAAGAACGGGAAGTCTTCCAAGCTTGGAAGGATGATGATTTAAGGGTTAAATCATACATCTTAAGTTCGCTTTCACCGGGACTCAAGAAACAGTATTATGGCATGTCATATGCTTATACTATGATGACACGATTAAGACAATCGTTTGAGAACCAAGAACAAGTTGTTGTTCATAAGGTCGCAATGGAACTGTTCCATGCGCGATTGGATGAGGGGCAAGCTGTTAGCCCACATGTTCTTCAGATGATCGATTTGATCGATCAATTGAGGCAACATAATCCCATTCTGAATGAAATTCTCGGTAGAAGTGTCATTCTTAGTTCTCTCTCAGCTTCTTATCGCCAGTTCGTGATGTACTTCAACATGAACATGATTATCTGTACCTACCAAGAGCTGCATAGGATGTTGCTCACGGCGGAAGAGGACCTCAAGAAGGGAGTACCGACTCGTCCTCCTAGACCTCATGACAAAAGGTCCGCATGGATCCAAACAACAATGTTCCCAAACACAAGCATACATAGATAGTTTCTATAGAGTGGCCCATCAACATTTCAGAAGTTTTTGGCCCAATTGTCATATGATACGAACTCGTCCCAGTTTAAATGGCCCAACAAGTTCGCATTTCTGACAAGAAGTCCAACTGCATCCAAATGAAGATGGTCCACAAGCACAAGGAAATAGTTGCTATAGGCCATACAACCCCGGTCTACGTGTGGGTTTGCGGGAGTGTAGACAAAGACTCTCGCTAGCAAAGGATTGCAAACAACTAGGTCTCCCCACTCAAGGGTTTGAGCGACCAAGTGAGCGCACCCTTTTTTATACCTTACAGTATGTGCCAACGAGTTATGGTGTGTGACTGACTGTCAAATGGATTTCCCGTTGTAGATTCCCCAGAGGGAGGGTGGAGCGAGGCTCTCTTAAGTACCCTAGCCTCTTAGGCTCTTATCGCTTGGTGACAGGAATAAACAACGAGTCCTCCAAATTAGTCCATCACAATAGGCTACAAGTAAATGATTATCTAGGTGCCTTCACGGTTTTTCCTTATAGAAAGGTAGTGAATGAAGGAAGACACCAAACCATTACCCAGTCTTAAAAGTGCCTTTGATTAAACCCATTTTAACCCACAGTAGACACGGTTAATTAAAGCACAAATCATAATATTACAAGACATTATTTCGGGGCCGATTCTCTATCCCCAATGGAGTCGCCAGACTGTGGGAACACAGAAACTGGGTGACACATGTTGTTCTAGGCTCACGGCCTAGTTGGGAGTACGAAGTAGCCCGCAAGGGACTAAACCGGAGAATGATAGAGTCGCCACCCGGTGTGAACCGGGACACAGATTTACGGCCGCACTCACCCCTCGCAAGGGAAGACCTCAAACCGTTGGGTTCGGAATGGTCCCTTACTTATGCCACTTGTAATAAAATGATTTGTACAATAATTCAACCAAGCCTAAGCAACAGTTATTTCCAAGGATAATTTACTCATAGGTTCGCATGCATAAGTACAAAGCTCATGTCTAAGTTTGCATATAACACATTTTTCATGTTTGCATACAACCTATTTGCATATAATCTATGTCCGAATTTGCATGCATAAAGGCAAATTAACATACGACAAACATACCACTTAATAAGCACATTGTATTCATACATGTGGGGAATACAGATAAATGGCAATTGCACAATCATGCGTAATAAAGAGAAACAATCAGGTTCGTAATACAAAGGAATAACTAATATGGGCAATTATGCATGACATGTGATGAAAATGACTCAGTTTAGTGTGTGTGTGTTCGTGTAGCGTTCGTAAACGCGTTCGAACGGAAAACAGATGGTTCGCGTTCGTATAGCGTTCGAGAACGTGTTCGAATGAAACCAGACCTGATACATGATAAGACTATGAAAATACGTGCGCGTTCGAGTAGCGTCCGAAAATGCTTTCGAACGGTAAATAGAAGGTTCGCGTTCGTATAGCGTTCGAGAACGGAATCAGACCTGATGCATGCAACACATATATAGACAAACAAATCCGCAATGTAGGACCTCACGTGTTCGATTGAACTCATTCTCATCCAATCATGTGTACCTCGTCCGGCGCGGAAAAGCATCGTGGTAAAAGATTTTAACCCCTCGAAATAGAGGACCTTTAATCGCACTTACTAAGCCCATGCGCTAATAACACAATGCATATAAGAAATAAAGATAACGATATAGGACTTTGTATATCCGATTGAACACATCTCACATTCAACCGAATATACATCGTCCGGTGCGGCGAAGCATCGTGGTAAAGGATTTTAACCCCTCGAAATAGAGGACCTTTAATCGCACTTACTACGCCCATGCTCTTGACCTCATCATTGCATGTAAGAAATAATACGCAAAAAAATAAATAATGACAATAAACAAATCAAGATAATGTGAAATAAAATATGTGACGTATACTCAAGTGGTACGTGGAGTTGTATCCCGAGTACAGATCATAATACCGTCCATTCGGAATCAGCTATGAAATTTATGTCCGGGTTTCCATCCTATATACCACAAGAGGCAACACATTTTCATTCATTCAAGGGCCACAACACACATTATGCAACGACTCTCATGCGAATAAGATTCAATAAACAATTAAAAGATGAATATAAACTAATGAGAAATGTGCCATCGGGTCTAACCTTTTATGTCGACTTTCGGAAGTACCGTACACGGTCGTCGGAATGGTGGATGTTCCGCAACTCCTCCGGTTCACTGGTTCACTAGTTCACTGGTTCACTGGCTCACTGTTTCACTGGTTGTCTCGCTGTCTTGAGTCGTCGTTTTCTCTGTTTTGCCGATGTCTAATGTTTTGGGTGTTTTTGGAGGCTTAAAATGCAGATTTTTGGTTACTGTTTTAGGGATTAAAAGTGCAGTTTTCTAGTTACTGTTTTAGGTGGTTTGTTGGTGTGGGTGGATGGTGTTTAGGGCTGTGATTTCGGTAATGCAAGGGTGTTTTGGGGGGTGCTGTTTTCGGTTATGGAGAGTGTTTAAGGACTGTGATTTTTCTTGTATATGGCGTGAATTGAGAGAGCTTTTTGTTTGTTGTGTATGCGTGAGAGTGAGAGTGAGGGCTTTTTTTGCTGTATGTGCGTAAGTTGGAGAGACTTCAAGGGTTGGAATAGCTTTGTTTTTATAGACAAAGGTGTTGGGTGAATATTTGCTTGACAAGGAAGGGATTTGTGCATTAAAGGGGGATTTGATTTAGTTAAAATAAGGAAAACCAAAGATTTGATTGGGGGACAAGATTGGTTCAAATTAGGGATATAATATATTTAATTTGTTTTGATTAGGCATACAATTTGTTTAGTTTGGTATATAATATTCTTGATTGATTTTAAATTGGTATGATTTTATTTGATATTTATTTTAATTTGGTATATGATTTTTAGATTTTATTTAATTCCCCATGTGTTAAATATGTATTTAATTAATTGGGATGTGTTTTATGGGCTTTGGTGGGCTAATTGGGCTTGGGTGTAAGGCAAGCAGCAAAACCAGAAATACCGACGCCGTTCGAACGCCGATTCGAACGCTACACGAACGCCCGCAATCTGCTTGACGTTCGAACGTTGTCACGAACGCAGCACGAACGAAAAACAGTGAACTTGTGAAATGAATATGATGACATGCTTATTCTGAATTTCCCTTTCCGACGTCCGTTTCCCGTGACTTCCGTGACTTAAAATGTAGTGTCTCCAAATGAGACTCATCATAGGGACTTATATACAAAAATGCAGTGCCTACACACACATGTGAACGTGGTTCCAAATTAGTAGTCTTGTTCTTCAACACATGTGATGGACACCCACATATGCGGAAATGTCGCAAACTAGCTTTACGACCATTCCACAACTCTAAGGGAGTCCTAGGAACAGACTTAGAAGGAATTACATTCAGGATATACATTGTTGTTTCCAATGCATACCCCCAGAATGAACTAGGTAGAGTGCTATAACTAAACATTGATCTCATTATGTCTAGTAGGGTCCGATTTCTCATTTCTTCAACACCATTTTATTATGGTGTTCCAGGTACTGTGAGCTATGAAACAATTCCATGCTCAACTAAGAATTCCTCGAAATCTCTATCAAGGTATTCTCCTCCACGATTTGATCGTAGAATTTTGATGCTTTTACATAATTGGTCATCAACCTCAACACGATATTCTTGGAACTTTTCAAATGTATCTGACTTGAGCTGTATTAGGTAAACATACTCATATCTTGAAAAATCGTCAATAAAAATGATGAAGTATTCATAACCACCTCGGGTTTTTACAATCATCGGTCCGCAAACGTCCGAATGTATTAGCTCAAGTGTTTCTTTGACTCTTATCCCTTTTTTTTCTAGTAAAAGGTCTCTTAGTCATTTTGCTTTCTAAACAAGATTCGCAGACAGGTAAAGTACCAAATTTTGACTTATTTAAAACCTCGTTCTTAATTAGTTTATCTATCCGGTCAAGGCTAATATGACCAAGTCGAAGGTGCCATAGATATGTGTCCTCATGAGAAATCTTTTGCCGTTTTGTTTTAGATTTTTCAATCTTAAACATTTCATTATTAAGCAGTGATTCATGCATTAACGGCCTTAATACATATAAATTACTCTCAGAGTTTCTTGTGCATATTTTTAATCCATTTCTACTAATAATAATTGATTTATTATTAAATGAAATAAAAAAACCATGTTCCTTGAGTTTTGTTACAGAAATCAAATTCCTGCGAAAACCAGTAATATAAAGCACATCATTCAAACATAAATAACTATTATTAAAGTTTAATTTGGAAACTCCCACTGCTCTAGCTGAAACAACATCCCTTGTCCCAACTCTCATGGTAAAACTACCTTCTGCAAGGTCCTTCCATGAATCAAGTAGCTGCAAAGAACAACAAACATGGTTAGTGGCACCAGAATCAACAATCCATATGGATTTATCATCCTCCACCAAAAGAGACTCAATAACAAGTAAATCATATTTACTTGCATTCTTTTTCTCCTTAAGCTCATCTAGGTATTTTGGAAAATTCCTTTTCCAATGCCCTTGTTGTTCACAATGGAAATATTTTCCTTTGGCATTGGCACTTTTAGAGCCTTTGTTGTTTTTCTTCTTCATTGGCTTTGTCTTTGCCTTTCAATTGCCTTTCTTCTTTTTCTTTGCAGATTTAGAAGATTCGGCAATATTTGCCTCAGCATTGACCTATGAGGACCCATCATCATGGACTCGTAATTGGTGAGCTCATTTAGCAGTTCGGTCAACGTAAAAGTCAACTTGTTCATAGAACAGTTGCTTTTAAACTGCAGGAAACTCTTCGGAAGTGTTTCCATGATGATTTTCACCTAGCTTTGCACATTAATACGTGCACCATGGGTTTCGGCCATATTTAGATGAGACATCATCATTAACACATGGTCTCGGACTAATGTATCTTCCTTCATCTTAGCGGTCAATATAGAGGCAATAGCCTTATATTGTGCCCTCTCCGAAGACTGCCCGAACATGTTCTGTAAAGACTGCATAATCAATGATGTTGTCGCCATTGGCTGATGCTGTGCAGCAAGAACCTCAGACATGGATGCTATCAAATAGCTATGGGCTTTCTCATCAGCCTTAATCCAGTTATTATAGGCATTACGTGCAGCCCTACCAGCATTAGGTGCTGGCTCAGGAGGATATTCCTCTATTAGGACAAACTTAAGGTCTTCACAAACCAAAATAGCATTAATGTCACTTTTCCATTTAATATAATTTTCCCCGGTTAATTTTTCTTGTTGTTTGAGAATTGAGATAATTGCAGATGCCATGGCTGAAAAAATAATAAACGCTCATTCAATATTCATTCATCGCATATTAAAATTGTCAAACATTTAGACATAAAATTAAGCATGATGCGTGATCAATGTATAATGAATTAGAAACCTACAAGAATTATTATGCCACGGTTATCTATCATCCCACAAATAAGTACCGAAGTAGGGTAGGTCAAGTATTCACATGATAGATTGAGACATTCTCAATTGATTAATATATCTGAAATAACGATTATTCTTATATCAATAAACTACCGTCATTTTGATCAAGGAAACTTTGATTAACAAACATCACACTCATTCCTTTGTGAATGTGATCCATTATTTCGGAACCCTTGGACCTAACTAGTGAAGTGCACCGTAGGGTAGGTCAAATCACCATATACATCTAGAGTTCTTATCCTCTCGGAATCCTAACCTGATATTGACCCAAAATGGACATTATCCGTAGGGGGACGAGAGAAAAGCCGTCTCGAGTAGCCTTTTGAATCTCACATTTCTGGATAACAATGGAGATCATGGGATATATTGTGGTATACCTCTCTCCCACTTACTATTTTGAAGTGTAAAGTTTTTATCTCACTTGTTTCTAATGTATTAAGATTATGCTCGGCTAAAAACATATCTTTATTAATACTAGTGAGTTATCAGTGATCTAACCAATTTTAACTCTTAAAATTTTATTTACTAATCATGATTAGTCTCTACTAATTATTTACTTAATTAAACTATTTTAAACAAGTTGCTATAGTGATCTAATCAATTTAACTATTAAGTTATTAGTCCACTATTAGGTTTTAAAATTTAGAATTCAAATAACGGACCAATGTCATTAAACCATTTAATTTATAAATTCATATTATTTATTCCAAAGGTACGTGGTATTTTATCCTGAGTGCATACCATATTACCGTCCATTCGAAATCGGCTATGGAATTTACGTCCAGGTTTTCATCCGATATACCAAGGAAAATAATGTACTCATAAGGTCCATTTGTATTAAAATTTGAATTCGTAATTTTTAAATTTTTAAACCAATTAATCTTATTAATCTGTTTACATGCATCTCATATTCTTATTTAATTTTTAAACAACATAAATTCATATTTTATGACTAGAATATCATGCATATCTACATGTTATGGCATGTGAAAATGCAATAGTAGGCAGCCTAGGCTATATGACTTGTTAATAAATATTTTAAAACATATATATTTCCCAGGCATGGGTGTCGCGAATCCCATTAGTGGACGTCGCGATGCCCATAATTCCAATAGCTGGAATTGTTTCAGCTCTGGGTCGCGTCGCGACGAGAGGTGGCCTGCATCGCGACGCGACGCGAGACAATGGCCATCCAGTGGCACTGGAATGGTCTGCGTCGCGACGTACAGAGGTGCACATCGTGACGCAGATAGTTTTCCAGGGGCATAATTTCATAAATCATACACAAAACAAATTGCGTTAATCGGGTTCTTATTTTTCTATACTAATCTAATTAGTATAATAAATCCAAGGCATCCATTGGTCTTCAAATCTTGCTTCATGGTGTGTTGTTGAGTTCTTCGTGAAAATTCTTCGTCATAAGTCCTTCGCGGCATCGGCTCCTCCAAGATACGAATAGGGTTACAATAGAACTTATTACAAAGGAAATGAACTTACAACACTTGAAAGAATATGACTTTATGGTCTTACATTCCCAATACTAAAAATAAGAGTCGGAAAAAATAACGATCAACGCAATACATTCATCACATGAATCAAAAGTAAACATTCATCACATGAATATTAAAATCATTCATCTCATGAATCTAATTGTGCGTACTCATCACAACATGCATTTTAATAATCAATATCTTATATAAATTACTAAAACTAACAACTTTAAAGGAGAAGGGTTAAGAACACTTTTCAACCTTAAGCTCTTGATGTCAATTGTAGTAAACGGCTTTCCTTAGCGGAGCGGAAGTTGCTAATGTGGGCACCGACTCCGATATGGACCTTTAAAGTTTTCTTTGTCTTCTCCTTTTCGTTGTAGCCTAAATCCTCCAACACTTGAAGAATGAATTTTGCTCCTTTGATGTAGATGGGTTTCCTTTGATGTCCAACACTTGGATCAACCGCCCGATCTTCTGAACTATGAATCGAAACCAACAAACCGAAGTGTGGGCTTCACTCAAAAATATCAACTCTAAACTTTTTAGAGAAGTATAAAATCAAACTCTAAACAATTTAGAGAATAAAGTTGTATTGTCACAAAAGGTTTTTGACCTTTGAAATATATGATGAAGAAGATCAAGTATCTAATTCATTATTCTTTCTTTTTTCTTCTCAACATTTGAGAAACTAATTATTTCTCACTCACTCTAACACAACTATTGTGTATTGATTCATCTAATGAAAGAGTGGAGATGGTAGAGATAATATTTTCTTCCAAAAATAATTATTCTTATCACAAATCCTTCACATGCCATTGAATGGTAATGGCCAACACAAAGGAATGGAGTGACATCCAAAGAAATGTGAAATAGACAAATAAAAGTAATTAGGTCATACCTAATCGTAGACATAAATTGTTGGAGAGCATGGCAAGCCATTGGGTTTTGTCTCCAAGATAATTTAAAAATCATTATCTTAATAATGATGTCATAAGCTTAATTGTGATGTAATAATTACCTCATAATTATTACTAACTTGATTATCTCATAATCAAGATTTTATTATCTCATAATCAAAGAATTCTAGAAAACATTAAATTAAATTAATTTTAACATAGTTTTCATTTGTGACAAAATAAAATATTAATCTTATTAATAATATATAAATATAATGTGAGCATATTATTAGACAATCTAATTATATTAGGTTTGCTACAGTTAATCGAGCTAGCACGGGGACCAAATGGACCTACAGTTCTGAGCTCCAATAATTCTGAAATATTAATTAAATATTACGAATTATTAACTCCATGTTATTCCACTAAAAACTCGAAGTTGAACTCATGTTACCGTAGATAGAAAAAATAAGCCGAACAACTTCGGTGTCTATCGATATAGTCATTACATATGGATATAGCCCTTCACGAATATCTCATAAATAGAGACGGGTCATAAGTCCGTTAAACCCTTTCAATATTTTTTCTCATAATCACCATTGATTCTATAATGAAAAATTAACTCATAACAATTATGAATATAAAACTTTCTATTCGTAATAGAAAAGTTGAGCGCTCAAATTGTTTAAGTCCCGGATCAATTCTTAAAAGAGATATTCTTTTGTTTATCGTAAGAATGAGTGAATTCCATATCTATGTGAAACGTTCCCAGCTACACACGAAACCATATCCCCAAAATACGTAGTTATTGGCTGGGAATGCAACACCAACCTCACTATAGTAAATCAAAGGACATAGTCTACCAAGCAGAAGTTCGTAGTACACTCAGGAATAAGATCGAATCCAAATATGACCATCTAGTAGATAAAATAAATTTCTTCGGTTAACGAATATTAAAATAAATTCATATTTATCTGAGTCCATCCTATATGATCTCATCATACAAGGTGCCTCCATTCCCATATCACTAAATGAACGATCCCGAATCAAGGTCGTCATACAAGTATAGAATGTACTGCAGCTATAGATAAACCACAAACAAAATACTATTTTTGTTTGCTCTCTATGGACTATTTAGATTACTAACTTCAGACTTAAATCTTCTTGTGCATCAAACATACATTAAGTCTGAAAATACAAGAGTAATCAAGGTAAACAAGACAATTGGACAATATGCGATATAAATCAAACAACTTTGATAAATGAATAATGCATTTATTATTATTACAATAATCAATTTCGTTTACAATACATGAAGCTCTAGGGCATATATTCCAAAACATAATTCATGTGACTGTGGCTGATACCAACACTCGAAGGCTATACTGGTGATGTGGCAAATATTTAAGCATCATACCAGCAGGTAGGGGTGTTCATAGGGTCGGGTCAACTCGCGATCCGACCCGACCCGACCCGCGCGGGTTTAAATAAAAAATAAAAAAATTTCCACCCGGCCCGAAATTTTCGGGTTGGGCAACAGGTTTGATACTAAAACCTGACCCGACCCTATAATATTTTTATTATTTTTCTAAAAGATTTATTTTTTTTAAAGTTTTTACTATTATTTCATTTGTTTATTACTTTTGTTGTATTAAAACCTTACATATATGATAATTTTCGAGACATAAAATAATTAATATTCATATTTCAAAATAATTAATTCATTAAAAAATTATTTTTTGTCAAACCCGCCCGCACCCGATCGGGTTTCACCTCCGCGTGACCCGACCTTCATGTGATCCGACCCGATCGATCTCATAAAATTTAAAAAAATCTTACATGACCCGACCCGTGAACACCCCTACCAACATGCCCTTGATGAGTGTGTTGTCCCCAAGGGGTGTGGCTTGGTGGCAAATGGCTCAGGATTTGGTTGATAGGTCAAAAGTTCGATTCCAGATGGTGCATTTCTGTGTAAAAGCCTGGGACAGCCGATAGGTTTTCATGCTCCGGTTAAGCCCGAGTCGGGTGATTTGGCGGCGGGTTTCCAACATTTCCAAAAAAAAGTATATATATGTGTTAAGTCGGAGGTATATTGTTGATGTGTATATAAATGGTACAATGTGATCATTTTGTAATTTAAGTGTTATTTGTCAATGGAAGACGAAGTTGATGTGCGATATGTGATATGCCTGACGTGAGTGGATACTTTTACTTTCTGCTTTTATGATACTTTTGATTCATGTTTTTTATGATACTTATGGTTTTATGGTTTTTAAATGATTTTGAGAAAAGATTTTGGGTAACTTATTTTGATAGTATACGATGAATAAATGTTTATGTCTCGGCACTTATTATATGTTTTAATGTTTTATGATTATCATTATGTTTATGCCGAGACTCTTGAACGATGATATGTTTCTGTCCCAGCGCTTGACTAATATTTTCACGATTTATGACCTATAATTATGTTTTCACCGGGACGCTTGTTATGGGTTCTTATCGTCGAAAAATGGCTAGCCCACTACCCTATGTTGACATGGTCTGTTTCGTTCATTATGAGATCTATGTGCCCCCTCTGTTGACATGGTCTGTTTCATTCATTGTGAGATCTATACGCACGACTCAGACATTGGACGCTTGATATGTTCATTTGGTTGAGTTGGTTTTTGGACTTTTGATACGGATTTATGATGATATCGATTTTGGAGTTTGATTCCGTTTACTGAGAATAGTTTTCCCAATATATTTTAGATACCTATGTTTTATAGATTTCTGAAAAAGTATTTCGAAAAGTTTGTTTTAAAAAGTTCCACTTCTGAAAAAGATATGTTTGAAACGTATTTGATTTCGCTTCTAATGTGATATTAGCTTTTGATGAGATATGAAATGATATGTTTTCGTCTAAGAACTTGATGCATGCTTTTATTATTTTATGAGCTTTTATTATGTTTCCGCCGAGACGCTTTTTAATGATATGATTATGCCTCGATGCTTGATCCATATTTTTATATTTTATGACTTATCATTATGTTTCCGCCGAGGCGCTTGATGATTTATTTCTGTCACGAAGCTTGATAACAGTTCTAGTTTTAAAACCTTTGTGGTGCTCGATATGAGGTCCTGACCATCAGAAAATGACTGGCCCACTATCCTCTGTCAACATGAGTTTGTTTTGTTCATTGTCTAGTCTGTGCGCACGATTTAGACATTGGATGCTTGTTATATTTTGTCCAGATGATTTGGTCATGGGAGCTTGATAAGGATTTACGAGGAATATGGTTTTCGAATTTGATTTTGTTTACAACACAAAAGAGTTTTTATAATGTGTTTCAAAATCAATTAAAAATTGATCGTTTTATGTTCTTCGTTTTGATGATGTATGTGATGGCTTGTGTAGAACCCATGATTGTAAGAGGGTAAATGGATGGATTGACTGTGATTGCTTGTCCCCTTCTGAACTTGACGATGTATATAATTGTTTGCATAAGAGTTTACGTTCGTTATATGGCCATATGCATTAGCTTTGGTTGATGATTTAGTATGCATACTCCAGCGTATATATGTTTAGGATTTAGTCATGTGTTCTTGAGCATTTTGAGGGATATGTATGTTACTATTATCGTTTATACAATATTATATATTTTTGGATATGTGTATACGAAAGTGTTAGTGTTGAAAGTGTTTTCGTATATGTTAGATTGTTAAGTGAAATATCATAAAACCAATATAATTTATGTTTTCTGAAATCGTAAAGGTATGTACATGTACAAGATATTTGGATATGTATGAATGGTGCGTTTGGACGTGTATGTATGTAAACTCTAGTGTTAGAAGTGTTTGTAGATATGAACAATTCTAAATAAAGATTCTAAAATTAGACATATAGGATTATTAAGAGACGGGTATAAGAATCAATATAAGTTATGTCCTTTGAATTTGTAAAGGTATATGTATGCATAATATGGATTTGATATATGACTGGATGTATACGGAAATACTTTGATAATTAGAATATTTTCGAATATGTGTAACTACAAATAAGTCTATGGGTATTGATTTCGTTTGATCAGTTAGTAAAGGTAATTTGAAGTTTGAAGAATTATTAGAATGAGGATAAAAAAAGTTTACATAAAGGTTCTGAATTTGTAATAATATGATAGCTCATATATTTTTAGTTGATAAATGTTATTTCATGTTTGACTTCCATGCTTTTGTCATGCTTGATACGAGCATGATTATTTACTAAGCTTCTAGCTCACGCTAAATCAGTTTGTTAGTTTTGCAGGTTGGCAGCCTGATCGGACGGCCATTCAAGTTTGGATATCTTGCTCGAGACGGTAGATTACTCAAGTTACAGTCACCCAATCTAAAGTCCTGAGAATGGTCATATAGTTTAGAAAGCATGTTACATTTGTATATGTTTGTATCGATTAAAGCATACTATTATATGTATGTAATTATAAGTATTGGATTTTATGTTTTGATTTGGGCATAAAGCCCTAAAGATTGATGATATGATTTGAATTGTTTTGAGTTTGGACCGGAGGTTATATTTGCGTATTTGATATTCATACAGGTCTTTTTGGGTGTTGAATTGTGATTCAGATTATCCATTTTTAGGGTGCGTCATGTCCGTTTTCCGTTTAAGATTGGGGCTCGGGGAGATGGGTTATTTTTGTATCCTGCCGGCAGCATTCCGCCTTAGGCGAGGTGTTACAAAATGGTGCTTGAAATTAGTTTACATATAATATGGAGAAAATGACACACGAATACACTAAAGATTACCATAATAATTTTAGTTCCTACAGTCTGGAAAATACAAGATTTAATTCTCGCTGTTAAATATTTTTATTAGTTTTGAGTCATTTTTCATCTAATTAATGTTAAATGTCCTAGGTATTCTAAAACTGTCCAAATATAATAAAAGTTTCATTCAAAATTAGATTAAAAAAAATGACTCAATTAACAAAAAATATTTAATGATATGTACTAAAATTTATATTTATAAAACTATAGGTATTAAAATATCATTATGATAATTTATAAGATAATTGAATATCATTTTTCCTGTAATATATTATCATTTGCAAGTATGGGGACATGATCATGCCTTAATCATGCCTAAATGTGATAATAACCACATTAATCAAGTAGATATTTAAATGCAAAATAAAATTATTCAAAGTATTAAGAAGGTGGGCCGTCGGGAGTAAATGATAATTGACCCGTTTTAATATCTAAGAGAGATGGTTACTTACAATGGGCCAGGCATCCCCCAAATAATTAAAAATAAAATAAAAAAAAATCCTCCGGATAGAATTAGAATATAATTGAAAATTTATTTTATTTATGTGTATATAACATTTGGTCCCTCATATTTTACATAATTTTATTATATCCAACAAAAAATGAGACTTTTCATTATGAGTCTTATTATTGACTTCTTCAATTTTACAGATTAATGTTCTAACATAATCAATTTAATGCTTTCAATTTGGCTCTCGTCGAACTAAAATCATGATCCCGTCACTACTTACAAGCTTATTCACAACATATGTGATGATCAATTCTGATATGCTGATGTGACGATGAGCTTTAATACCCATTCATCATTGTTTCTCTTTTGATTAAATACGTCTTATAAAATACTAATTAAGATAATATATCACTCATAAATTCATTTTTAATATCTTTCTCAAATAATAATGGGGATGTCATAACTACTCTCGAGAGAAATTAACTATAATCTATAACAATTAAATTAATATAATTTTAAGTATCAAACTTTTATTGAGATAAATTAACTATATCCTATAACAATTAAATTAACATAATTTAAAGTATCATACTTGAAACCTAACGTATTGATATGGGTGGTCATGAGACAAGCTGATGATCGGTTGGGCCACTAAATTTAAGAAAATTAATATAATTATATTAAAAAAATCTAAAAAAAAATATCACTTAATATATAAATTCATTTAGACTCCAAAATCCTTGCATTGGACTGATTAATTCTCGCCGACTAGAAACAATATTTTATTATATATTATTTAAATATTTGAGGACGACTGAAAAACATGAAAGAGTCAAAGGATAGGTGGAGTAGATTGACTTAGGGGTCCATGGACCAATGACATATTGACACGAGGTGGTCACGGTAGTTACAATCTCACTAAATCCAAGAAGCTAACTACTCGGATGGTATAAAAATAAAATAAAATAATATTATGTGAAATTAAAAATTAATTTTTCATCTCTTTTGATAATCATTTTGTTGAAAAGCGATGACCTCGTGAGTGAGTGGGACTTCACTTCACACTCACAGCACATGTGTCTGCCACCAAACACTATCTCTCTGTCTTCTTTTTCAAACTCGCTTCGTGCTTTTACCTATTTGCCCTTAACTCGTATGTTTTTCATTTTTATTTTGTATTTTTCCTGGTTTCTTAAATCTTAATAATGAAAAACAATTTCAAAAAAGTTGGTGGAATACTAGAAATGTGGGTCTTTGAATTAGACAAAATAGGCTTTACTCTCTTTTTAATCAAATCAAAATTTCAATTCGAATCCAAATGTATATAGACATTTTTGTTCGAAAATTCCGAGAAAAAGTCTTGTCGTAAGAAAAAATAAAATAAAATACATATTTTTTTTCTTGAAGGTTTTCATTTATTTCCAAGACTTTATCATATTATTTATACTTTTATATTTCTAGAGTTCATTTTCTAGAAAATTCGATTTAAATATTATTTCTAATTTTTTTATTTTATTATCTCATTTGAAATCATATAAAGAAATTCTTATTAGTGTGGATAAATCTTATTGAGTTTTGGAAGTTTATTTTATAAGTGTGTGTTTAGTATAAAATATTGTCAGATAATATAAGCTAACTTATAAGATATAGAATAAATATTAGAGTATAAACAAACATCAAAAAAATGAAAAAAATTACTCTGGCAAATCCGATTAATTTGTTATGTCATTTACTAATTTGTTAGTGATATCACGTCACTCGTGCCTCCGTTGCACCAAAGAATTACTCTGGCAAATCCGATTAATTTAAGGAAAACAATCAATGAAAAAAATTTGTTTAATAAAATTGGATATGGATTCGTGTTGAGATAGAGGTGGATAAGAAAATAATTGAACATAAAAAATTGAATCGAATTGACATTTTTTTAATTTTAAAATAATTATTTAATTTTTAATTAAAAAACCGAACAAATCCGAACTAAAATAATTATTTAAAATGCTGATAATATCTAATGAATTTTTTTTATTGGTGTAGTTGTGATAATTAGAAGAGTTACAGTTTAATAAAATTTAAGTAATTGTTAGATTCAGTGAATGTTACTAATTTTTGTAATTTTATTATTAAAAAATTGAAAACCAAATTATACCAAACTGAACCAATAATTAAAAATAATTATAATTTTTAATAAAAACACTGAATTGGTTATTTTTAAAAAAAAAAAACAATTATAATTATAATTTTTTTATAATTATATCAAATCGGACCAAATCATATGTTGAGATAAGTTTTATTTTTAGCTTTTTATATATTACTATTAGTAGTTATTGGATAAAAATTTAATGTAACTAAATTTCAATCATATAAAATACCTGTGATATTAGATTATGAAAAATTCAACACATCTCAGCTCAATATTAAATCTAAATTGAATAAAATTGCTTTAGAATTATGACATTATAGTTTGAAATTATAGATGGCTATTTTCGTAATTACGGATAATTCCGAAAACTTTTGGCCTTTAACGTTGTGTCCGTGAATGGGAGCTTTTGTACGATATCTATAAGAATCCACTGTCTCGTTCTCTCTCTTGAATACAAAGTGAGTGCTTCATCAAACATCCATAGATTCCATGTCACTTTGCCGAGAAAAAAAAAAAGGAAAAGAAATCACTTTCTTGCTAACCAAACAAGAAACTGACTGAAATGTCACCACCTACCCCCCAAATATTTCTTACTTTCCTTCTTCTTCTTCTTCTTCTTCTTACAGCCGTTCTTGTTACCGAAGTTGAATCAAGAACTAAAATTGATCCAAGATGTGAACTTTCTGTTTTGAACAATGAGACAGCAGCAGCAGCAACTGAAAGGAGAAGAATCAAGAAATTGGAGGAGAAGGGCAGAGTTATAATCAAAGCAAAATCAACAATTTTAAGCCAAAATCAGACATTCAAGCTGGGTTTCTTTACAACAAATGGGGAGTCTAGCTGGTACTTGGGGATTTGGTATGCTTCAATTCCTACGCCTACTTATGTTTGGGTTGCTAATCGTGAAAAATCTGTTACTGATGTTACACAATCTGCATTACTAATCACTGAAAATGGTAAATTAGCTATTAAAGATTCACAAAACTCTGTCATTTGGCAAAGTACTAACTCTGAGAAAGCAACAGATGTGTATTTTTTAGAATCTGGTAATTTAGTTTTGTTGTCATCAGAGGGTTCAGTTGTGTGGCAAAGCTTTGATCACCCAACTGATACGTGGCTTCCTGGCATGAATATTTCAGTTGGTAGATCTTTAACTTCTTGGAAGAGTTCATTTGATCCATCTCCTGGTTTTTACTCACTGAGGCTAAGTCCAATAGGGTTTAATCAAATTGAGCTTGCGTATAATGGTAGTATTGTTTATTGGTCTACTGGGAACTGGACTGGTAATGCATTTGTTAATGTGCCTGAAATGACTATCCCTTATATATATAAGTTCTTTTTCTTGAATCCGTATGTGTCAAAGGCGTTGTTTGGGTACACTGAAAAGCCCCTAGATAACGGTCTTAGGCCACCAATAACAAGGTTTCATGTCGATCCAAGTGGGCAGCTAAAGCAATATACGTGGTCGCAGCAGACTGACTATTGGAACATGTTTTGGTCGCAGCCTGATGATATTTGTAAAGTTCATGGCTTATGTGGTAATTTTGGTTTTTGTAAGAGCACACTGTTAAGGCCTTGTATGTGTTTTAATGGGTTTAGGCCTGTTGACAGTTATGGTTGGAATTCTGGCGATTACTCTGGTGGGTGTAGCCGTGAAAGTAATGGTTTATGTGATCAAAGCGACTGGTTTGAGGAGGTTGGTGTTGTGGGTTTTATGGGAGCAGTTACCGAGTCATTTTCGGCTAGTAGGAAAGTTTGCGAGAGTTCTTGTTTGGCTAATTGCTCTTGCATTGGGTTGTACCATAATATGAAGACCAATTTGTGCAAGAATTTATCTGGGAAACTCTTAAATTTGAGGAATTTGACGTTTGATAGCACAACTGACGATGTGCTGTATGTTAGGGTACCAAGGAGAGGAACAGTGAGGAAAAATATATCAACATCAATGGTTTTGGTTGCTAGCATTGTTGGTTCATTTGCAGCTTTGGTATTAGCAGTGGTGATGCTACTGCTTTTGCGTAAGAAAAGAAAAACGAGGAAGGGTGTGGATGAAGATGATGTATTTCCAGTGCTGAATTTGAAGGTTTTTTCTTACAAAGAGCTTCATACAGTGACAAGGGGTTTCTCAGAGAAACTTGGGCATGGTGGATTTGGGGCAGTTTTCCAAGGGGAGTTATCGGATTCCACACCTGTTGCAGTGAAACGCCTTGAAAGACCTGGAAGTGGAGAGAGGGAATTCAGGGCAGAGGTATGCACAATTGGGAACATTCAACATGTCAATCTGGTGAGACTTAGAGGCTTTTGCTCGGAAACTTCTCACAGACTTCTGGTTTATGATTATATGCCTAATGGTGCTTTGAGTTTGTATTTACGCAAAGATGGTCTTAATCTCCACTGGGATGTCAGATTTCGGATAGCTGTTGGTACAGCTAGGGCCATTGCATACTTACATGAGGAATGCAGAGATTGCATAATCCATTGTGATATCAAACCAGAAAACATTCTTTTGGATAGTGATTACACAGCCAAGGTATCTGATTTTGGATTAGCGAAGCTGATTGGTCGAGACTTTAGTAGAGTGCTGGCCACAATGAGGGGCACTTGGGGTTATTTAGCCCCAGAATGGATATCTGGATTGGCAATTACTGCAAAGGCTGATGTGTATAGCTATGGAATGACATTGCTTGAGTTAATTGGCGGCCGCAGAAATGTGGAGGCACCAGCTTCTGGACGCAATGCTAATGTTGGTGGTGGAGGTGAGTATGGGGACAAGTGGTTTTTTCCTCCATGGGCAGCACGACAAATAATTGAGGGCAATGTGGCAGCAGTTGTGGATGAGAGACTAGGTGGTGCTTATAAGGCCGAGGAGGCAGAGCGTGTTGCGTTGGTGGCAATTTGGTGCATACAAGATAACGAGGAAATGAGGCCAACAATGGGAATGGTTGTAAAGATGTTGGAGGGAGTAGTGGAGGTGACAGCACCTCCACCACCTAGACTGATACAAACACTTGTCACTGGGGAGTCATATCATGCGGATAGGATGGATTCCAGCAATGGTGTAGCCACTGGTGGCGGTGGTTCTGGTGATAATGGAGTATCAAGCGGTGGTTCACAGTCATCTTTTGGAAATGTAACTTCCCCAGTGACTGAGAATGCTGAATGTTTTAATTGAAAAGTTTGATGAAAAAACCAGAAAGCTAATTTCAGCTCAAGTTAGTAGCTTTTTTTTAATATGTTTTTCCTCACTTTGAAAGTTTACTAGAATAGACCTTTTGTAGATTATCTTGATGTATAGAGAGACTCTTATCTTGAAGTTTTGCCTCATTGGAACCTCAAATGGTTCCAAATTCTACAAGATTCAAAGGATCATCAATCTTATGTGCATATTTATCTTTTAAGGCCACACTTAAGACCTGTTGAGTTCCATAAGCTGATTATTTATCTGTGCATGCTAATTAGGACCAGAATCATACAATAGTACAAAAGCAGGTCCTGAATGGCCCACATTAGCAATTGATCTTTCATTATATCAATCAAAGCACTAGGGTCCACAGCTTCAAATTGATTCAAGCTTTATTACTGATTGCATATGACCATCATCATATAAACTTTTTTGTGAAGTACTCAAGTAGTTCAGTTTGTCCACATTCAATTTTTTATTTAGTCATTTGAGTTCATGATGGGGGTTGGGGTCACAACTTATCATCACAATTTGACATTCCCAAATTAGATATACAGAGTTTCATGCTTGCTTGTTCTTACCTTTTTCATCTTTCTCAATCACATATATAGTGGCTACCCAGGACCCAGCTTTGGTCTATTATAATGTGCTGCAGCTATGGTTGAAGTTTCATAAAAGGAACAAGGGTGCTAGTTCTATATATATATATATATATATATATATA
>SKCR01048962.1:0-44992 GCA_019454045.1 Zanthoxylum bungeanum
CAAGATTTGATTGTCTACAGCGAATCAAGACACCCTTAAATATAAGAGAATATTAAATATTAGTTTCCATATTATAATTAATAAATTATAATATAAATAAAATTAATTTATATTTTCATATTTAGAGTTTCACACTTACCCCCCAATAGAATGGAATTAACTACTCGTGCTTTGAATAAAAGCACAAATAAATTTTCTCTTGAAAGAAAAAAGAAATTACAAGAAAATAAAACACATAAGACACTTCTTTCAAATTCTTCAAGAGAGAAAATGAAAGAAGTATGAAGAAATGAGAGATGAGCACCTCTATTTAAAGTAGAAGTGTCCATCCCTCAAATATTAATTACAACTTTCCAAATTAAATACAAACAATAAATTTTTACTAATTTATTTTTTTCTTTTTCATTTTTTGACTCTTTTTTATTTTTGTTGATCATTTTACAAATATTTATTATAATCCATCTAAAGGTGGATTGTGACATTTAAACTTTTAATTTTTTTTAAATTTTAATTTTTTTACTTTATTTTTTAATAATTAAAATTACATGCAACACATATTGCTTTCTTCACCAATTTCGACCCTGAAAATATCAGAACTATAAAATATTTTAAAGAACAAAGTTGTAGATATTGGGTTTTCTTTCATCTGGAATTGGAATCGCCCCAATCTGATATCAGAGTAAGACGTTATGTCCAGAATACGAAACTTATGCAAAGTAAGAATTTCCGAAATTGAACATTGTTAGAACGACATTTGAAGTTTCTGGCTTCCAAAATCCAAATGTCACGTCCATTTTTCTAGTTATGCATCTAATGTATTATTTCACCTACATAAGAAATATCACAATAAAAATATAAAACATAAATTTAATTATTATTTTACAAATGTGCTAATTAAGGGGATTAATGAAACTACAAAAGTTATGTAAATAAATAATATTCCTTTTAATAAATGTATATTTTTTGATGTTCAATCATATTGCTTGAGGAACGATCGAGAGATGAACTCAAATTCAAATAATTCGGATATTTGAACTACTATTAAGATATGGCATGATATATTGCCAATTATAATCAATTGTATTTAAGTCAATTGATTATAATTGATTTTG
Source organism: Zanthoxylum bungeanum (assembly GCA_019454045.1). Classification (NCBI taxonomy): domain Eukaryota; kingdom Viridiplantae; phylum Streptophyta; class Magnoliopsida; order Sapindales; family Rutaceae; genus Zanthoxylum; species Zanthoxylum bungeanum. Next base: position 1,113 of record SKCR01048962.1, read on the forward strand.
TAATTAATTGTACATTATTACCATAGTATTGTAACGGATACCTTCCCGAAATATCCGAGCTTGTAAGCCTATATAAAGGCAACATATGTTCTCATCGAATACAAGAAAACAATATTTTCTTCAAACTCTCTCTCGGTTTCTCAGTTTCTCACATGGTATCAGACGCCTAGGTTCTTCCCCCAGTTACTGTTTCCAAACAGTCCCTTGTGAAGTTGTTCCACTCCAGGACCTCTAACTTTTCCAAATGGACAAATCTGATGTTATGCAGCCCATTCCTACCATTCTCACAGGTTCAAACTACCGTCTCTGGGTTCAGGGGATGCGCAGTTTTCTCAAAGGCCGAAAGTTATGGCGCTATGTCACGGGGGATATCAAGCTCCCCAAACAGAGTGTTGATGAGCCTGATGATAAGTTTGCGGATCGTCTTGAAGACTGGGATAGCAAGAATCATCAGATTCTGACATGGTTTCGAAATACTTCTACTCCCTCTATTCACCACCAATTTGGGCGCTATGACACTGCCAAAGAAGTCTGGGATTTACTTGAAATGCGATACACTACCTCTGATCTCTCTAGTCAGTACCAATTGTGGGAGGAGTTGCATAATTTAAAACAGGATAGAGGTCAGCCTATTACCAGCTTTCTTGCTAAAATGGAGGCTGTTTGGGATCAACTTGCTCTTTCAGAACCTCCGATGGATTGTGCTGTTGATGCGGCCAAATATACTGCATACCGTGAGCGAATGAGGTTAATTCAATTTCTTATGGCTCTTACTGATGATTTTGAATCTTGCAGAGCTTCTTTATTACATCAAACTCCCCTGCCTACATTGGAGGCTGCTGTCTCTCGCTTATTATCTGATGAAACCAGATTAGGGTTACTTAAGCCTCCTCAAGATGATACCGTGCTTGCCGTAGCCAACAAACACTCCTTCCGAGGTGGTCCCAAGATATGTCGTACATGCAATAAATCTGGCCATACTTTAACTGAATGCAGCCTTACTGAATGTCACAAATGCAAGAAAAAAGGCCATGTTGCATCCCATTGCCCCACTAAGATAGATTGCCGCTACTGCAAGCTGTCTGGACACACAATTGAACATTGCCCCACTCGTCCTCCCCGACCCGGTCAACCTCCGAGGCCTGTGATAGCTGCTGCTGCCGCCAATGACGTCAGTATCCCTTCTTCCTCTCACATGCCTACTGGTAACTTAGAATCCCTTCTTAGACAAATACTTTCCATTCCTTCTGGTACTTCCACTGCCTTGTCTACTACATCAGGTAATTCCTCTTGGTTTTTTGATTCTGGTTGTTGTAATCACATGACTTCTCAACCTCACTTTTTCTCCACTTTGGATCTAAACACTACTGCACCGCCGATACATACTGCCGACGGCTCACAGATGAATGTCAGTCAAACCGGACAAATTACTACCTCTACACTCACACTACCCAACACTTTTTTAATTCCCAAACTTACATTTAATCTTATTTCTGTTGGACAATTGTGTGAACTTGGCCTTGAACTAATTTTTTTTTCCAATGGTTGTCGTGTACAGGATCCGCAGACGGGACAGATTCTTGGGACAGGCCGTAGAATTGGACGTCTGTTTGAGCTCACTTCCCTGCATCTTCCTTCCGCTCGTATCTCCCAGTTATGTGCTGCAACTAGCTCTTCTCCTCTTCATCTCTGGCATCTGCGTCTCGGTCATGCTTCCTTAAGTAAACTTCCCTTTGATTTCCAATGGGTCTTTAGGTTCTATTACAGTCAAAGATTTACATTGTGTTTCTTGTCAGCTTGGCAAACAACCAGCTTTGTCTTTTAATAATAATCAGTCTATTTCGACTGCTCCTTTTGATTTAATTCATTCTGATATATGGGGTCCTTCACCTACACCAACTATGGGGGGATCAAGATATTTTGTGATATTCATTGATGATTATTCGCGTTTTACCTGGATATTTCTCATGAAACAGCGGTCCGAACTTCCCCAGCTTTACATTGACTTTGCCAAAATGGTCAAAACTCAATTCTCCAAAACCATCAAAATACTACGCACCGACAATGCTATGGAATATCTTGACTCTAAGCTTCAATCATTCCTTACCGATCACGGTACACTAGTCCAACGATCATGTCCATATACATCTCAACAAAATGGACGAGCTGAACGTAAACATCGCCATATTCTAGATACAGTCCGATCCATGCTTGTTTCTTCTTCCTCCGCCCCGAGAAATTTTGGGGTGAGGCCGCCCTCACAGCTGTTTATATTATCAATCGAATACCCTCTGCTGTAGTCCACCAGTCTCCATATGAGTGCTTACATGGTATTTCACCTTCCTATGAGCTTCTTAAGGTTTTTGGGTGTGCATGCTTTGTCCTTCTCCCTCCAACTGAACATCACAAGTTAGAACCTCGTGCTCGATTATGTTGTTTTCTCGGTTATGGTATCGTACACAAAGGCTATCGTTGTTGGGACCCTGTGTCACAAAAACTTCGAATCTCCCGTCATGTCGTCTTCTGGGAACACACAATGTTTTCCTCTCTTTCCGACTTCAAAGTCTCTTCCTCCTCCCACCTTCCATTATTTACTAACCCCTCTATAGAGTTGTTTCCCAATACTGATGATGCAGGACATATGGACGAGCCTACCGATGACCAATCTACTCTTATGCCTGCTCCTGATGCCGCCTCGTCTGCTGATCCTACCACTGCTCTCTGTTGAGATAGAAAACAACCTTGATGCATCCTCCTCTCGTTATCCTACTCGAGTAAGACATCCTCCTCCTTATCTTAACCGATATCATTGTTTCTCTGCTATTGTTTCCTTACATGAACCACAGTCCTATAAAGAAGCATCCACTGATCCTCATTGGCAGCAAGCTATGCACGAAGAATTACATGCGTTGGACAAGACCGGTACTTGGGACTTAGTTGACCTTCCTGCTGGTAAAACTCTTGTGGGGTGTAAATGGGTGTATAAGATTAAAACTCATTCAGATGGCTCTGTTGAACGCTATAAAGCACGTCTTGTTGCCAAGGGCTTTACACAAGAATATGGGGTTGATTATGAGGAAACCTTTGCTCCAGTTGCTCGTCTCACATCAGTCCGCAGCTTACTTGCTATTGCTGCTGTTCGGAAATGGAGTTTGTTTCAGATGGATGTCAAGAATGCGTTTCTCAATGGTGTTCTTTCTGAAGAAGTGTATATGAAACCACCTCCTGGTCTTTCTCATCCATCAAACAAAGTGTGCCGCCTACGACGAGCTCTCTATGGTCTGAAGCAAGCTCCTCGGGCATGGTTTGACAAATTTAGTACTGTTATTCATCAACTTGGGTTCACCTCCAGCCCACATGACTCGGCTTTGTTTATTCGTAAATCTGATAACGGTATTGTCTTGTTACTCCTTTATGTTGATGACATGGTTATTACTGGTGATGATACTTCTGGAATCACTGATCTCAAGCAGTCTCTTAGTAGCCAATTTGAGATGAAAGATCTCGGTATTCTGAGCTACTTTCTCGGTCTTGAAGTTACCTCCTCTGATGATGGATATTATCTTTCCCAGGCAAAATATGCCTCTGATCTCATTTCTCGAGCTGGTCTGACCGACAGCAAGACAGCTCCTACCCCCATTGAGTATAATGTTCGGCTTACCCCTATGGATGGAACCTCTCTGGATGATCCTACTCTCTACCGTCAATTAGTTGGTAGCCTCATTTACCTTACAGTGACTCGACCGGATATTGCTTATGCTGTTCACATTGTTAGTCAGTTCATGGCTGCTCCTCGTTCCACACATTATGCTGCTGTGCTGCGTATACTTCGCTATCTTAAGGGCACTTTCTTCTATGGTCTTCACTTCTCCTCTCATTCTTCCCTTGAGGTTCGTGCTTATTCAGACTCAGATTGGGCGGGCGATCCTACCGATCGTCGATCCACCACTGGCTATTGCCTATTTCTCGGTGACTCTCTTATATCTTGGCGTAGCAAGAAACAAACTCTTGTTGCTCGTTCTAGTACTGAGGCTGAGTATAGGGCTCTTGCTGATACTACAGCCGAGCTATTATGGTTACGATGGCTGTTGGAGGATATTGGTGTCCCTCAACCACCTTCTATCAGACTTTACTGTGACAACCAGAGTGCTATTCAAATCGCTCATAATGATGTCTTTCATGAGCGAACCAAACATATCGAGATTGATTGTCACTTCATACGTCAACATATTATTCAGGGCACTATTCAGTTGATTTATCTCCGATCCGCTGACCAACTGGCGGATATTTTCACTAAGTCATTTCTTCCCAGCCGCTTTCTCACTCTTGTTTCCAAACTCAAGCTGGTTCCTCTACTACCACCTTGAGTTTGAGGGGGGATATTAAGATATGGCATGATATATTGCCAATTATAATCAATTGTATTTAAGTCAATTGATTATAATTGATTTTGTAATTAATTGTACATTATTACCATAGTATTGTAACGGATACCTTCCCGAAATATCCGAGCTTGTAAGCCTATATAAAGGCAACATATGTTCTCATCGAATAACAAGAAAACAATATTTTCTTCAAACTCTCTCTCGGTTTCTCAGTTTCTCACAACTAAGAATGTGTTAGAGATAGATAAGGTCATGGATGAGATTTATTTAAGAATTGTAATTAAGTTAAAGAATCTTAGAGATTAAGATTAATTATTTTAATATTAATAGTTTATCTATCTTACTAGTATTATTTATTTTATTAGGAGATTAGATTTTAAGATATGACTTAAAATGTTTTAGTTTCAACTTCTTTCGTTATTTAAGTCTTAATGATATTCTTACAACATTGAGAACAAAATTTTATACAATCAAGTGTAAATGGCAATAAATTTATTCCTTTTTTTTTTCCATTTACACGTGGTTGTACAAAATTTTGTACCCATTGTTGTAAGAATATCATTTTTGTATTTAAGTATCTCTTGAGGTCACAAAGTATAGTCAATCAAATTAATAAAGAAATTATGATTTTCCTCTCACCCTAAGAGAGTCCATCGATTATCTAATTGAGACCACTCAGTTGGTATCATATATTCAACTACTCTAGTTGGATCACTGTAACACCCTGATTATCACGACCCATCACGATAGTCATTTTCTATATATGTGAAGTAATATCTAGTATAAAATCATGTATGAGTGAGTTTGTATTCATAAAATTATTTTTCAGAAATCTGGAATTATTTTTATAGTTACAGTATCCATTTATTTCAGTTATATTTTGGGACAGCCTTGAGTATTTTGGCCATAACTTGGACTACATGTGTCAGTTTTCAGTGATCCTACTACTATCGGAAATCTTATACATAGACCTACAACTTTCATGTTAAGTATTCTCTAAGAATTAGAACAAAATTAAGTCAAATTTTATCATTTTCTGGACTATTCTACACAGTTGCGAGAATTTCATAACATTTTTGTAGCATGTGCCAAATATATATTAGTATTTAATTTATAAAAATCTTTCATTGTGATTTAAATAGATTGAGCCACTATTCACTTTCTCCCAAAACTCATTCTCAAGAAATTTCTACTCCACACAAGAAAAAAATTATTTTTTTATCATATTAATCTAGTAAGTTAGTATGGAATTTGTTGTTTCTCCAAGCAGTTCTCAAGCCTATTAAGTCTCATTTCTTATTTCTTTGATTTAATTGCAATCCCTAACATGAATCTTAAAACCTCAATTTCAAATTCATGAAAACCTAAGGCTAGAGTTGAATTATTTTTCATCATTGAATTAATTAAAGTGTTTATCTATGCGTATAATGATGCTATGATATGAATTATGCATGAAATTGATTGAAAATAAAAAGTTTGGAAATGGGTTATTATTGGGATATTATTTGTGCTTAAAATTTAAAGCTTAGAGATGTTGAGAATTATGTTGAAGTTGTTTTTATTGTAGTTGTTGTGTTTGAAGGATTATCATGAGATGCAAATTTGGGTACGAGTGTGCACTTTCTTTGTTGGTGGAAAGGTGGTGTTGTTGTTGTAATTGTTGGTTGTAGCATGGATTATGTTAGGGGTATCTATGGTGTTCATGTTAAATGTAAAGTTATTATGGTGTATTTGTGATGGTTAGTATGTGTTAGATGAATAATTATAATGCTATTCATGTCATATTATATGGTTATGATAGTTTGGATACATATATTATTCATGCACATGCTTAGGTTCGTAAGTGGTGTCTCAGATAACTTAGGATATTAGAATAACGTCTTAAACTATCACGTCAGCATGATTACATGCATTGTATTATTCACGTGTATGTTCAGTATTGTAGTGTTCAGTACAGTAATCATGTTTGAACACGTGTTCTATAGATTCCACGCATGAAGATCTGTTGGATTCCATCCGAGCATAGCAATATTTGAATGTCAACTCTGTGAGTGAAAGTTATGTTTTCTACGTTTTCTATGTATTTTATTTATATATTTCATTTACGAATTACGCTTTTAATTTACATAATATTTTTTAGTTTTATATTCCATCCTTTCAAGTTAAGTAATTACATTTTCAGTTTTCAGTTTACAAATTACAAATTTATGTTTTATGTTCCATGACTTACAAGTTACATATATTTGTTTCCAATTACTTTTTTTTTTAATCCGCGTATATGTCACTTGTTATAGTTTACGTTTTCATGTCGCATGTTTACAGTTATGTTTTTAGTTTTAGTTCATAATTCTTAATACATAGCGTATTGTTGGGGTTGGTACTCAGAGTGCCAATCTGGATCGTATTTATGTCCGATTCATAAATACGAGCAATTCCATTTTCTGTAATATTACTAATTTAATGGTAGCACCTCTTGTCTTTTATACACATATTCGATTTAATTATGATTGGATATTCAATTACGATTAGATCGAAACTAAATCTGGTTTAGTGATACGTGTATATTAGACAAAGACCCTAGGATTTACAATATAGTGCACAGTTACAACGTAGTTTGTAATTGACATTGGGAAGCGCACTATAAGATGTATATCCTTAAATAAAGTTCCTGGTCAAGATTTATTAACACGGGTCGGTTAGTAAAATCCGCTGAGACCAGTACATGTCGTATATCGTGACTTGGTCCGATGGTTTATCCCAATAAACCATGAGTCTCATGAGACTCGTATAGACATGTAGATGTTTATTTGATAAACATTGAATGACTCACTGAAGATTTCCTAATAGATGGTACACCAACGTCAATAGGAATCTTCACGAGTTGAGTGAGCATAGTGGCCATTGGACTTGAGATACCACAGTGGGATATATGAGTTATCCTCCATACTTTTATGGCAGTCACATCAACAATCTATTCATGATCAGACATTCGTCTGTTCGTTGGGTGGACTGATACTCATGATATCAAGTGTGTATCAAGATATGATCTGTCAATCCTATGTACAAGGCATAGACATCATCACATGTTTACGATCTAGTAAATCCATGGTCGTACTATAACTTCGAAAATCAGTTCCGAGTGTTATTTAGAGATCGTAAATTGAAAGTCGATTGTATTATACCAAATGGATTTGACGTTGTTATCTATATCTCAGGTATAATGCAGATAGCCTATGACGGAGGGATTATACGTAAGCTATGACCTCGACTTGCATAGTTTAGCGAGATTATCCGTGGTCGTCATAATCCATGAGTAGGTGAATTATGGACACGAAATTGGATTTCGTGACGGATAAACCTAAACTTAGAGAGTCTCACAATATGAAGTGTCCTCGTTGAGCACTTGGGCAACGTGATATGAATAATATAGATTATTCATAATACTTCACCGGGTTAAATGAGTTAATTCGGATCGTTTAATCGGTTAAACGATAACACATGCAATAGGGAATTTTGTCCGATAATAATTATTGTGTATTTATATTTGATACATAATACGATTAGATACACATTAATTATTCGTCAAATGAGATTTTGACACATGCCATAAATATATGTATTTGTTATTTATTGTAAATAAAAATACATATATAATAATAATTACATTAATTAATTATTTGGATATTTAATTGTTAAATATTTAAATTATTAATTAATAATATTTTTCCATAAATGTAATGGAATTTGTCTAATTATTATTGGTTGATGTGGCATGAAATAATTATGCTTTAGTTATGCTAATTTTATTGGCTAACAAAAAGGTGTAATTATCATTTTAATTTGACTAAAATGGAAAAGATGAAAATGCCCCCATTTAGGCCAAATTCGGTCAACAAGCTTTTAAAAGAAAAAAATTGCTTTCTCTCTCTTGTTGTCTTCTACAATTGCCGAGAACCTCAAATGAAAAACATGAAAAATGGGTTTCATTGTTCCTTGATGATTCAAGTTAAAAACAAAGGAAAAATTCAAGAAAAAATGCTTGGAATCAAAATGATTAAAAGGTAATCTTCTACAACCCAAGCTTTAAAAATTTGTTTCTTATTTTCTTGAATTCTTGGAATAGTTCTAGGGTTCCTTTGTTTGGGAAAATTGGGGCTTTTGGTTTTGGATGATGAAATTGGAAGTGTTTGCATGTGTGAAGTAGTATTTGGAAGTAATTAGTGTAATTAGTTTCCAATTTAATCAATTATTGATAAGTTTCTATTCTAGAGTATTATGACCACTCTTGTGACACCTAGAATTTTTCTTGGGTTGTTCATATGTGGTGACTTTAATTGGTGTTTTGATTAATTGATTTAATCTTGAAATTTTTGATTTAAAGCATGAAAAATGGTAATTTTTGGTTCTGGATCAGATCTGCCCAAACTGTAAATTTTGTGATGAATTTGATGTCATATGAATGTATTGAATGTGTTTTTGGATTTGGAATAATAACCGGAAAGTGTTTCGGAGTTGAAATAAGCGAAAACGGCGAAAAATGACGTTACCGGGTGACTTTTGAGCCAACCGGGTGACGGCTGTCCAAACATTGAGTTTACTGTTCGGGCAGCCCATGAACTGCCCTAACACTATTGGGGCTGACCTGGGCAGTGTCCATAAGTGTTGGGTGGTCAATTCGGTCAAAAACGTGTTTTGCGTCATTTTACGGAAAAATATTTTTCGTAAAAGTTTCGCGATGTTTCCTTTATATTTATCTCGCTATTTGATATCGAATAAATAGGTTTAGGTGAAATATGAATAAATTATTCATATTAGATATTGAATAATTTATTCAATAATTTGAAAAAGTTTTAAATCGCGCTTTCGCCCGAACCGCGCTTTCGCTTCGCCCTTCGCCCAAAACCCCAACAAAATTGGTATCAGAGCAGGTCTAATACTTCATCCATTATATTATTCATGCTTTATATTTGATATTTAATCCAATTTTAATGTTCGCACATGCATGTAATTTAGATGTTTTCTTGAATTTTTGGTTCTACGCTAACAGGAAACGTAACAGAAATTTAATGGTTAAGTTTAGTTATGTTTTCTATAGGTAGAATTGAATTGTTTAGAAAATGATTTAGATTAAAATTCTACATTTGATGTAGAATATAGCTTCCTGAGGAAAATCCCAGCTTGAAATAAGGCTGTAAAATGACGTGTATTGGATACATGTTTCTTGGTCCATCTTGTCAGTACGGTTGAAGGGTATCTTTCTATAACTGCATCTGAGATCGTGCCAAAGCTGTGAGAGTGTAGGTTATGGGATTTTATCCATACCGATTGTATATTGATACTGGAAAAATTCAAGTGAAAGTGGAAATCCTGAATGTGCCAAAGCTGTCAGGACTACATCGGTAGCTTGAGTTTGTCATTGACAAGTGAAGCCTTGATATGCCTCCTTGTGAACGTGCCAAGGCTTTCATAACGAGAAACGGTCAGGACCAAAACCAGGAGTCACTGGTGAGTGATTGACGATGAGTTGTCTACCTAATGAATATACGTAGGCGAGATCGTGCCAAAGCTGTGAGTCAAAATATATTCATGGGATCCTACTATGCAGTGGGAGACACTGCTGGGTTAAAAATCCATAACTAAGGCAGTGCGTAATTTTATGGAAAATTCTGCTTCGTTTTTCTTTTATTCTATATTGTTTATAGATTTACATTTCTAATCCACTGCATAGTATATTACTTGAATATATTTTCTGACTTTACTTATGGTTGCGTAGTTTTGGAATATGTTATAGAAAGACAGTAGACTTAGATATTGTTAGATTAGTTGAAACCATCGAGAAATATTGTTCCGATTTTCTTGAAAAATCAAGATGGTTTGTGACCTAGTTTCTAAGTCACCATTAGGTAATTTAAAAGGATATATGTGTTTGGATATGATAATCTAGTAAGAATTATTTCTTATGCAGTAAAAATTGACTTGAATAGTTCATGTCTCGAGATTCTTGACTGACATTAAGAAAACTCATTTAGTATTTATTTATCTTTAATGACGTTTCTTGGTTTTTAGTGACTTTTGGAAGTCACATGTCTGACACAGTTTGCTAATCAATTATTTGCAATCGTTGTGAATAATTGAACGCAAATTATAAAGCTTAAGAAAGGAGATACGTATAGTTGTGTATAGAGAATTCTGATTCTCACAATACGACAATTATATTACTGGATACCAGATCTCACATCTAGTTAATTAAAATAATGTTTAATAACTGTTTTTGATATTTGATATCAGAACTTGTGACTATTGGATAGTTACTTGTTCTGTATAAATAGTTGTTACATATTTTAAGATGACTAGTAGTGTCATTAATGGAAAGATAAACATTAAGAAAATATTCGGTAACATAAATAACTTAGAACTGTTCTTTATGAGATTTTATCATAAAAGCATTAAATGCTTATTCCGTATGGTAAAGGATGGTCTGATACGAGTTCACACCACATATCCTTATCTATTTAATGAATATTATATTCAAGATCTGATTAAATCTCATTTAACCAATGATCGTCATTAGACCACCGATTTATTAAACTAATACATTGGATGTGTGTGGTTTAATGAATTAGAAATTGCCTTGTATAGTTTTCTTTGCTCCGTAACTTTGTTGATGAATTTTCATGACTTAGTTACGTATTTTTAATAGAGAACATGTTGAACGCTTGAATTGTTCAAGAATTATCAATATGTTTCTAATGAAATGCGAATAGAATATTTTGAATGGTTCAAAGATATTTTATATGTAGTGTTGAAAACTGTATCTTTAAAATTCATTGTGAGTCTTTGCTTTGTTTAAAGATGTTTGATATGATCGAACACATGAATTTAAGGCAATTTAGTTCTAAAGTTATTTAATGAATGTGATTCTTACTCAATATTAAACTTCCGCGATTCCATTTTGATGGAATTGGTCAGTGGGAGTTATCGAATTCTATATGATTTGATTCGTTGATATTGAGTGTTATTGAATTAGTTTTCAATACTCTTGGGGTTATGCTCCAGTAACGTTAATTCATCTCTTTAATTAAGGTTCCATTTGTTCCTACAGGTACATATATGATATGTATAGTAGGAAATTCGAATCTTGAAAAGTTTGAGATTTGAAACTTTCTTTTGTATAATGGTTATCTAATGGAAAGTACTTGCCCCTCGGAGGTATAAGTAAAAGTTTATCATTTATTTTATTTAATAGAATATTGTATTCAATTTGATAGAATATCTTTTCTACGACCCCGAGCAATAAAATTGTTTTATTACTTGGTGTGTAATATTAGATGTTGAGGATTGTAGAAAAGACTTGACTTATTGAAGTCAAATATGAGAGTGATAAACTGTAATGGAAATACATAATTAATAAGATGAAATGACCCTTAGTATCTTATGTATAAGTCCAATATGATGTCAGAATCATTTACAAAGTATTTGATACTTATTGGTTCTGTTGTTTTCTTATCGAAGAAAAATATCCTATAACTTATAGTGGGAGCGATATTTGATATCGATTTCAGAAGTTATCATTGAACCATGGATATAAGGTTGTTCATAGCTTACTTCAAACAAGTTTTGAACTTGATTAAGCTTTCATTATGAATAGTTCATGAAATGTGCAAATTGTTTGCGCAGCAAAAGCAAAGTGAGCTTGATAAAGGTCTGACATTTACAGTATGACAGTGACAAAAGGTTGTACTCAGTAGTTTATTGTAGATTCTGAGGAAACTTGTCTCAAGTCGCACTAATTGAACAATTAAAGATTTGTTGGTTAATGTTGATATTAAACTTTGTATTTTGGCTAAAGAATGCAAAGTGGCGTTCTTGAATGATTTCTTCGAATGAGAGATCTGTCGTGGTTTCTTTGTTTGAAGAGTTTATTCTAGAATGGCCCTAGAGTTTGTATTCTGATAAGATCACAGTTTGATATACTAGATTATAGAGTCTATTGTAGACTCAGATAAGTTTTTCGAAAATCTGTGTTCTCTAATTTTGATACAGTCAGATTGTCTGATTTTATCAAAGCATAGAGAATACCTATGTGATAGTAGGATCAGTGGGAGCGTACAAATTTCTTTCTAGTATTATATATCCTAACGACATTATCATTATTAAAGTAATAATGAGATGTTTTATAAAGTAAAACGTTTACTTAAGTCTTCTTTTCTCCGTGAAAGTAGTGGGAGTGGTCTCTGATATATTTGATGTATAAAGTTTTATATATGATATAAAAACAAGAGACTTGTGAGAAACTCCCATTAGTCGCGTATTAGATATGATCTAATAAAAGACACAGTATGACTATATGTATGACAGTTAGTATAACTGTTTGACAGTTAACGTGTCTTTTATATATATAGTATTCATCTTTCGTAAAAGATGATACATTTGTCGAAAGATAGATTGATTAGATTGTCTAGTCAATATTATGCATCATACGATGATGGTGTAATGAATACTATATTATGTGCGATTATAGATATCAATTTAATTGTAACTGTTACGAGTTATTTTGATATGCTACATACCATATGATGGATCTTGAAACATGTTCTTTATGATCTTTGAGATATTAAGAACGAGTTTCTTATTCATGGAGAATTTAGTCTGCAACCATAAGGTCAGATTAGTTTTAATCCTAATTATGACATTAGATGGTCTATGTCATAAAAAGTCAGAAAAGATGCAGTGGGAGTGTCACTATTGATTCTACTCAACTAGTGGAATCAGTTGCGACTTTTGAGGTATTAACTTAAGAAGTTGCAAAGTGACCTCAATGATTAGAAGTGTTGATATTATTTTTGTGCTTGCGGTTGTCTTATAGTATTTTGGATTTGATCCATATATACTTAGACAATTCAACAGCTATATCACAGAACTGATATAGCGTCTGAGTCATATTGATGTAGAATTTGGATTCTGTAAAATATGAAGGATGCTAGTTAAGGAAAACAGTTGGGTTTTTTTGACAGACTCGATTTGTTAAGCGGGCTTACTTGTTGATGCCTACCTTTTGAGTGCAATGTGAGCTCTTAAGGGCTATGAGTATGCGATACACATTAAGATGTGTATAGGATACCGTGGATTGGCACTAGAGCAAGTGGAGAAATTATTATGGTTGGTGTTCAGAGTGCCAATCTGGATCGTATTTATGTCCGATTCATAAATACGAGCAATTTCATTTTCTGTAATATTACTAATTTAATGGTAGGACCTCTTGTCTTTTATACACATATTCGATTTAATTATGATTGGATATTCAATTACTATTAGATCGAAACTAAATCTGGTTTAGTGATACGTGTATATTAGACAAAGACCCTAGGATTTACAATATAGTGCACAGTTACAACATATTTTGTAATTGACATTGGGAAGCGCACTATAAGATGTATATCCTTAAATAAAGTTTTTGGTCAAGATTTACTAACAAGGGTCGGTTAGTAAAATTCGCTGAGACCAGTACATGTCGTATATCGTGACTTAGTCCAATGGTTTATCCCAATGAACCATAAGTCTCGGGAGACTCGTATAGACATGTAGGTGTTTATTTGATAAACACTGAATGACTCACTAAAGATTTCCTAATAGATGGTACACTAACGTCAATAGGAATCTTCACGAGTTGAGCGAGCATAGTGGTCATTTGACTTAAGATACCACAGTGGGATATATGAGTTATCCTCCACACATCGATGGCAGTCACGTCAACGATCTATTCATGATCAGACCTCCGTCTGGTCGTTGGGTGTGGACTGATATTCATGATATCCAGTGCGTATCAAGATATGATCTGTCAGTCATGTATACAGGGCATATGCATCTTCACGTGTTTACGATCTAGTAAATCCATGGCCGTGGTATAACTTTGGAAATCAATTCCGAGTGTTATTTAGATATCGTAAATTGAAAGTCGACTGTATTATACCAAACGGATTTGACGTTGTTATCTATATCTTATGTATAATACGGATAACCTCTGACGGAGGGATTATACGTATGCTATGACCTCGACTTGCATAGTTTAGGGAGCTGTGGTCGTCATAATCCATGAGTGGGTGGATTATGGACACGAAATTGGATTTTGTGACGGATAAACCTAAACTTAGAGAGTCTCACAATATGAAGTGTACTGGTTGAACACTTGGGCAACACGATATGAATAATACAGATTATTCATAATACTTCACCGGATTTAATGAGTTAATTCGGATTGTTTAATCGTTTAAACGATAACACATGCAATAGATGATTTTGTCCGATAATAATTATTGTGTATTTATATTTGATACATAATACGATTAGATACACATTAATTATTCGTCAAATGAGATTTTGACACATGCCATAAATATATGTATTTGTTATTTATTGTAAATAAAAATACATATATAATAATAATTACATTAATTAATTATTTGGATATTTAATTGTTAAATATTTAAATTATTAATTAATAATCTTTTTCCATAAATGTAATGGAATTTGTCTAATTATTATTGGTTGATGTGGCATGATATAATTATGCTTTAGTTGTGCTAATTTCATTGGCTAACAAAAAGGTGTAATTATCATTTTAATTTGATTAAAATAGAAAAGACAAAAATGCCCCCCTTTAGAACAAATTCGGTCAACAAGCTTTTAAAAGAAAAAAATTGCTTTCTCTCTCTTGTTTTCGACAATTGCCGAGAACCTCAAATGAAAAACATGAAAAATGGGTTTCATTGTTCCTTGATGATTCAAGTTAAAAACAAAGGAAAAATTCAAGAAAAAAGGCTTGGAATCAAGAGATTAAAAGGTAATCTTCTACAACCCAAGCTTGGAAAATTTGTTTCTTATTTTCTTGAATTCTTGGAATAGTTCTAGGGTTCCTTTGTTTGGGAAAATTAGGGCTTTTGGTTGTGGATGATGAAATTGGAAGTGTTTGCATGTGTGAAGTGGTATTTGGAAGTAATTAGTGTAATTAGTTTCCAATTTAATCAATTGTTGATGATTTACTATTCTAGACTGTTATGACCACTCTTGTGACACCTAGAATTATTCTTGGGTTGTTCATATTTGGTGACTTTAATTGGTGTTTTGATTAATTTATTATTTAATCTTGAAATTTTGGATTTAAAGCATGAAAATGGTAATTTTTGGTTATGGATCAGATCTGCCCAAACTAGAAATTTTGTGATGAATTTAATGTCATATGAATGTATTGTATGTGTTTTGGGAGTTGGAAAAATTGCCGGAAAGTATTTCGGAGTTGAAATAAGCGAAAATGACGAAAAACGGCGTTACCGGATGACTTTTAAGCCAACCGGGTGACGGCTGTCCAAATAGTGAGTTCGTCACTGTTCGGGCAGCCCATGAACTTCCCTAACACTATTGGGGCTGACCTAGGCAGTCCCCATATTTTTTGGGTGGTCAGTTCGGTCAAAAATGTGTTTTACGTCATTTTGCGGAAAAACGTTTTTCGTAAAAGTTTTGCGACGTTTCCTTTATATTTATGTCGCTATTTGATATCCAATAAATAGGTTTAGGTGAAATATGAATAAATTATTCATATTAGATATTGAATAATTTATTCGGTAATTTGAAAAAGTTTTAAATTATGATTTCGCCCGAACCGCACTTCCGTTGCGCCCTTCGCCCAAAATCCCAACACGTATATGGTTTCAAGTCATGTTTCAGTTTACAAATGACGTCTTTCAAGTGCCATTTTTACCGTTTTTAATTGACGTATTCTATGGGTCATATTTAAAAGTCATGTTTTCATGTCACGAGTTCACAGTTTATGTTTTCAACCTATATATCTTGTTCTAAGTTTTCATTTGATGTTTTATGTTCTCATGTGTCATGCTCTTATGTTTTCCATTGATGTATTGTACGATTTTCAAGTGTCATATCAAGTTTTAAGTTTTCATGAGATATGCTTTTAGCCCATGATTTTCATGATATTCACGTTTAATTTTTTAGTAAAAGATTTACAAGAACAAGTAATAAAATATTTTTAATTCACCAGTAGAGTACCGTCACCTCATGTTTAGTGCCTCGGGTTCACTCACGATGCCTCATAGGGCACTGATCACCCTCATAGGATTATTTATGTTCAAGTTCATATTTTTATGCTTACGCGATGCTTGGTCCCGCTAAGTAGGTTACACGCTCCCCCAGGTTACGATACTGGTGGTGTTTTCAGGTCATGTTTATAATTTCAGCTCAAGATATGAATTCAATTCATGAATAAGTTTTTCAATTATAATATATTTCAGATCATGTTTATTCTTAGCTCATGTTTATGTTTTACATTTTATAGTTATGCTTTCATGTTTACAGTTAATGCAGTTTTAGTCATCTTTTCACTTGACGATAAGTTTTCAGTCATGTCATGTTTACAATCGACGTCATATGATTTTCAGTCATATTATCTTCCTTATTGACGTTACTATGTTTATAGTCATGTTTTCTTTTGACGTAGTTCAATTCTCATTCCAAGATTTCTGTTAACGTCAAGTTACAATTTTCAGTTTAATGACATTTTCAAGTCATGACTATAACTTTCAGCATCACGTTGACGTTTACAATTCATGTCGTAATTATAGGGCCAATATGTGATTTCAGCTTTCATATTATTATGCTTTTATGTCCAATTTCTAGTTATGTTACAGGTTCTCAGATCATAATATATTTTTACATATATGTATATGAATTCCATTATGTTTCACGATATAGGTTTGACGTAGTTTTCCAATTAATTACGTTTATGACATTATATTATTTTACGTTTTTATGTTCATTCACTAAGTCGTTCGTATGACTTACTCTTTCAATTTTCTGCGTATGTCGCAGGTTTCATGGATACGGGGAACGAGATTTAGGGACGATGGACGCCAGTTGCGGTTATGAGGGTCGGCCATTAGGTTCAGAGTCAGGGTCCACATGCACACAATTTGGTAATGTTAAGCCTTGTGTCCGACAGTTAAGAATTATGTGATTAAGTTAATATAGATATATTTTAAGCCGTCTCTGTGTAATGATGCAAGTTTATAACATGTTAAAAAAATAGTTAGTTCAAAGGATATTTAACTTCAGATATGCATATATGGTAGATTTATGAGATAATAGCAGGTATACGTAATGTAAGTACAATACAAGAATAGCTCATGTCATTGTGGGAACACACAGCTACCTGGGCGACGCGATGCTGTTCCTAGGCTCGCGGCCTAGTTGGGAGTACGAAGTAGCCACAGGGGACTAAACCGGAGAGTAATGGAGTCGCCACCCGGTGTGAACCGGGAAAATGAGATTTAAGGCCGCACTCACCCCTCGCAAGGGAAGACCTCAAACCGTTGGGTTCGGAATGGTCCCTTACTTATGTCACTTGTAATAAAAGGATTTATGTAATAATTTAACCAGACTTAAATAACATTTATTTCCAAAAAAATATCATGCTTCTAACTTCATATGCATACATCAACAAGTTCATCACAACATGCAACATCACATGGCAATCTCAAGAACATATTTCAATCCTATGATATGGAAAATTAAGAACAACATAATCATGCTTGAGTACTATCTCATGAACCTATTAACCAAATAACATGCTAACAGCCTAATCATGCTTGAATACAATCCCAAGAACACATAGAATGGATAAATGCAGGAATACAAATAATACGGTTGACTATATAACACAAGAAAGATCAACCAAGAGGCAATTATGCATGAATATGATAAGACAGACTCAGTTCAGTGTGTGCGCGTTCGTGTAGCGTTCGTAAACGCGTTCGAACGGTAAACAGAAGGTTCGCGTTCGTATGGCGTTTGATAACACGTTCGAACGGAAATGAGACAGAATGCTCGCGTTCGTATGGCGTTTGATAACGCGTTCGAACGGAAATGAAACAGAATGCTCGCGTTCGTATGGCGTTTGATAACGCGTTCGAACAGAAATGAAACAGAATGCTCGCGTTCGTATGGCGTTCGTGAACGCGTTCGAACGGAAATGAGACCTGATGCATGATAAGGTAAAAATGCATGCGCGTTCGAGTTGCGTTCGTAAACGCGTTCGAACGGGAACAGACCTGATGCATGAAATGGGACGCAATACATAAACAACGAAATAAAGGGGCGCGGCGAAGTATTGCCGTAAAGGTGGCCTTTTGGGGGCTCTTGATCTCTCAAAGAGATGACCTTTAGACCAACATACTAAGCCCATGCGCGTCACATCACATCATGCATACAAACAGAAAGACAATCATATTCATCTAAGTATGTCCGATTGAACGTGTCTTGCATCCAACCGAACACACATCAACCGGCGCGGCAAAGCATCGTGGTAAAGGGCTTTAACCCCTCCCCATAGGGGATCTTTCATTCAACTTACTAAGCCCATGCGCTCGATTGAACCATGCATAAAAAAAGTTAAAGCAATAATATTAAACGTAATGTGTCCGATTGAACGTATCTTGCATTCAACTGAACACACATCAATCGGTGCGGCAAAGCATCGTGGTGAAGGATTTTAACCCTTCCGATTAGGGGACCTTTCATCGCACTTACTGAGCCCATGCACTCGATTATATCATACACAAATAAGCGACATACAGAATTTAAGTAACAAGAAATAGATAAACCAAAGCAACACAAAACAAGAGAAGGTGCCGTTTACTCAAGTGGTACGTGGAGTTGTATCCCAAGTACAGACCGCACTACCGTCCATTCGGATTCGGCTACGGAATTTACGTCTGGGTTTCCATCCTATATACCACAAAAGACGACACTCTTCCATTTCATTCAAGCCATAACATGCATCCATAAACGACTCTCATGCAAATAAAATAAAAGAAACGAATATAAACTAATGAAAAAGTGCTCTCAGGTCTAACCTTTTAAGTCGTCTCTCGGACTCGCGTTTCACGAAGATCGGAAGGGGTAAAGCTCCGCAACTCTTCCGGTTCACTACTCTCGTTCGTTGTCTTACTGTTTTGGGTCGTCGTCCTCCGTCTTTTGCTGCTGTTTTGACTCCGATTCGCTGCCGCTGCTACTGTTTTGCTGCTGTATTTTAGTTACTGTTTTTTAGATGTTTTGGCTATTGTTTTGGGTGTGATTTTCGGTGATGTTATGGTGTGGTTCGGGGGCTGTTTTATGTGTGTGTTTAGGGTTGCTGTATGGGCTGTTTTAGAAGGTGTAGGGGCTGCTGTTTTCGGTTGTGGAGTGGGGGAGATGAAGGGGATTATTTCTGTTTTTCTTCTTGTTATTGCCGTGAGTTGTGTGTATCTTATCTGTATGAGCTAGCTAGGGGAAAATGGTTGGAGATTCTTTTCTTCTTTTTTTTTTCTGTAATGGGCGTGAACTCTAGAGAGAGTGGATAGATGAGGCTTTTTTGTGTGAATGAGCTAGCTAGCCTTGAGAAGGTTGGTGAATGGTTCTTTTTATAGGCAAAGGGTTAGGCTTGACAAGGAAAGGGATTTGTGTATTTAAAAAGGGATATGATTTGGTGTTGGACAAGGAAAGCAAGGGATTTGATTGGCTTGGATTAGACATGTTGAATATTTGATTGGCTTGGATTAGGCATTTAGTTTGTTGATTGATTTTAATTAGGCATGCAATTTCTTTAATTTGTGTAAGTATTTTATTTAATCTGGTATGTGATTTTTAGATTTGTTTTGATTTCACCATGTGTTAAATATGTGTTTTAAGTGGGCTTGGGCGTGTGGGCCAAGGTTGGGCGAATTGGGCTTAATGTGAGGCTAGCAGCAAAACCAGAATTACCGACACACCGTTCGAACGCTTACTCGAACGCAGCACAAACGCCCGCAATCTGTTTGACGTTCGAACGTATACACGAACGTAGCACCAACGAAAACAGTGAACCTTGTTTATTCTGAATTCCCCTTCCGAAGTCCGTTTTCCGTGACCTCCGTGACTTAAAAGGTAGTGTCTCCAAAATGAGACTCATCATAGGGACTTATGTGTAAAAATGCAGTGCCTACAGTCATGTTATGCATATTTAGTCAGGAGTAATCATTTAGTGCATGTGTAAGTCATAAGGCTCAGAGAGGTGGTTTCGACACCACCATTTAGTTCCCACGGATAAACTTGAAGCTTGCATCACTAACATGACTGACAGCGAGCTAGATGCTGAAATTATGGAATGTATCAACTATCTTGATAAGCCAATCCGATTCAAATCGACACCACCAGTGGAAAGTCTGGAACTGCCAAAGAAAGATCGAATCAAGTCCTCAATTGAATAACCACCGCAGCTGGAGCTGAAGCTATTGCCGAGTCATCTCAGGTATGCATTTCTTGGAAACTCTTCTGAATTACCTGTTATTATTTCTTCTTCACTAACATTGGGGCAGGAAGAAAAGTTGCTGAGAGTGTTACGAGAACACAAGAAAGACATTGGCTGGACTATAGTAGACATTTGAGGCATTAATCCATCATTTTACATGCACAAGATTCTGATGATTGACGAGTACAAACCCACAGTGTAGCATCAACGGAGATTAAATCCAATCATGAAGGAGGTCGTGAAGAAAGAAATCATCAAATGGTTGGATGCTGGCATCATCCACCCCATCTCAGACACTAGTTGGGTGAGTCTTATGCAGTGTGTACCAAAAAAATGAGGAATTAGTGTAGTCACAAATGAAAAGAACGAGCTGATTCCAACAAGAACGGTGACTGGATGGAGAGTATGTATGGACTACCTGAAGCTGAACAAAGTAACAAGGAAAGATCATTTTCCGCTGTCATTTATTGATCAGATGCTAGACAGACTGGCGAGACATGAGTTCTATTACTTTCTGGACGGATACTCGGGGTACAATCAGATTGCCATCGCCCTAAAAGATCAGGAGAAAACTATATTTACATGTCCGTATGGTACTTTTGCTTTCCGCAGATTGCCATTTGGACTATGTAATGCTATTGCCACATTCCAACGTTGAATGATGGCCCTCTTCTCAGACATGCTAGAACAAAGTATGGAGGTTTTATGGATGATTTCTCTGTGTTTGGTGATTCTTTTGACCACTGCTTGTAAAATCTGGAACATGTGTTACAAAGGTACGAAGATACAAACTTGGTACTCAATTGGGAGAAATGTCATTTTATGGTGCATGAAGACATTGTTCTTGGACACCGGATCTCACAAAAGGGAATCGAGGTAGACAAAGCAAAGATCGAGACAATTGAAAAACTACCTCCACCCACATATGTCAAAGGGATTCGGAGTTTTCTCGGACATGCTGGCTTTTACATGAGAATTATCAAAGACTTCTCAAAAATTGAAAAACCTCTTTGCAATCTTCTGGAGAAAGATGTGCCTTTCAACTTCACCAAAGAATACCATGAAGCCTTTGAGATCCTAAAACAGAAGCTGGTATCTGCCCTCATCATAGTAGCACCGGACTGGACCCTTCCATTTAAGGTGATGTGCGATGCTAGTGATTTTGATGTAGGAGCAGTTTTGGGACAACGTAAAGCAAAGATCTTCCATGCCATTTACTATTCCAACAGAACTCTAAATGAAGCTCAACTCAACTACACAACCATTGAAAATGAGTTGCTTGTAGTTGTGTTTGCTTTTGATAAATTCCGCTCTTATCTGCTGGGTCCCAAAGTGGTGGTCTACACATATCATTCAGCAATCAAGTATTTGATCGCAAAGAAAGATGCCAAACCCAGATTGATCCGTTGGATACTTCTTTTGAAAGAATTTGACGTGGAGATCAGAGACAGAAAATGGACAGAAAACCAAGTGGCAGATCATTTATCGAGGATTGAGAATGGAGATACAGCTGGCAAAGAACTAACAATCAAAGAAACTTTTCCAGATGAACAGCTGTTTGCCATGAAACACCAGGAAGTCCCTTGGTATGCTGACTATGTAAACTACATAGTGTCAGGAAAATAGTCGTTGGAATGGACAACTCAGCAAATGAAGAAATTCTTCAAAGAAGTCAAGCACTATGTCTGGGATGAACCGTACCTGTTCAAACGATGTACTGATCAATTACTGAGACTGTGTATTCCACAGGAGGAGGTCAACAGTATTCTGCAACATTGTCATTCATCACCATATTGCGGACACTTCAGCGGGAATAAAACTACAGCCAAAGTCCTACAATCAGGTTTGTTTTGGCCCACTCTATTTAAAGATGTTTATCTGTTTGCTCTTCAATGTTACAGGTGCCAGAGAATTGGAAATATTTCTAGAAGAAATGAAGATATTTGATGTATGGGGATTGATTTCATGGGACCCTTTGTTCCATCATTCGGAAACTTGTACATACTAGTTGCAGTAGACTACGTCTCCAAATGGGTTGAAGCAATTACACTGCCATCCAATGATTCAAAAGTGGTGATCAAGTTCCTGAAAAAGAATATTTTCACTCGCTTCGGAACACCTCAGGCAATTATCAGCGATGGTGGCTCACATTTCTGCAACAGATACTTCGATGCACTCATATCCAAATACAGAGTTACTCATAAGGTTGCCACAGCCTATCATCCACAGTCAAACGGGCAAGTTGAAGTTTCAAACAGGGAGATCAAAAGAATCTTGGAGAGAACAGTTGGATCAACAAGGAAGGACTGGTCTGAAAAACTGGAAGACGCATTATGGGCCTACTGGACAGCTTACAAGACACCCATTGGTATGTCCCCATATCAAATGGTGTTCGGGAAAGCATGCCATCTACCAGTTGAGCTTGAACACAAGGCGTATTGGGCACTGAAAAATTTGGATCTTGATCCACAAGCTGCAGGAGAGAAAAGACTTCACCAACTCAATGAGTTGGAGGAATTTCGTCTACAGGCTTATGAGAATGCCAAATTATACAAAGAGAAGACCAAGAAATGGCATGACCAATAAATAGTGCGCAAACAATTGGAACCAGAGCAGCAAGAGTTGTTGTACGATTCAAGGTTGAAACTTTTTCCTGGAAAGCTGAAATCAAAATGGTCAGGTCCATTTGTGATTTCGCAGGTGTTACCCTACGGAGTTATTGAGATATACAATCTCAAGTCGAGCAACACATTCAAGGTTAACAGCCAGCGTGTCAAGCACTACTGAGGAGAATCATTTGAGCGACAAAAAGAAAGTGTCACACTTTCAGATCCAGTCTTACGTTCGGAAAATCATGTCTAGCTGACGACATTAAACTTAGCACTAGCTGGGAGGCAACCCAATCAATTTGTGTATATATTGTGATGTGGTCTGTTTTAATTTTTGTGCGTTTAGTTTTTGCAGGTTATGACGCATTTCAGGATGGAAGAAGCTCTCAAAAATCTTCACATGCAATTTCCTTCTCTCCCTCAAAATTCTCTGATAAAGGTCTACAAAGCTCGCATGGAACGAATGAGATTTCTGACGATCCATGGTATTCCTAATGACATTCGTTGGGTAATCGAAGCACGAGTCCGATTAACAGGTGAGTATTCTGATTCTTGTAATTCATATTTGCCTGGTTTTGGAAGAAGCACCTATGCAAAGAAACGTAGAGCTAAGCAAATGGGTGTTTGTTACAAATGTGCACACTGAAATTGCAATACTCGTTGTCGTTATTTAGGAATGGTATCTGATTTTCGCGAAGATAAAATTAAATTCATTAGGGATGGCTTGAGTAAGGAGTCTTTAGATGATATATCTTCGACTATTGAGACGCATCCCAGTGGATATGTTCATATAGCCATTCGCAAAATACATACACAATTCCGAAAAGAAAGACAACATTTAAGTCTCGGGAATCTGACTCTAAAAGACCCTGTTTGCCAATTTATAAGAAAATTGGATGGGAAGCTTGTCTCTGACGCATAGACGTCATTCAAGCCGTTACATTATTGTAAATATTATATCCCTTTGTCTTTTCTTAATAATTGTGATTTGTTTTGTTATTTTCTCCGACAGGATCCAGACTACTTTTTGACCTTTCACGATTTACTATTTTGCCATTAATCATTATTTGGAAGATACTTGTGCTATTATTACTCACCCTTTGCAGGTTCTATAAATTCAACTCATCATTGCACTCTTGAAGGCATCCAGAGCTGAAAAAAGAAACACAAAAATATGGAAGTCACTTCAAGAAGACGAGTTATAAATATTTGTGTGTTTTGTGGTACCAGTGTTGGTGTTAAACCAGAATGCATAGCAACAACACAGGAATTGGGTCGAGTCTTAGCTGAAAGGAATATGCACCTAGTATATGGAGGAGGCAATCTTGGACTAATGGGGATCGTTTCAAAGGCTGTACATGATGGAGGGAGTCAAGTCTTGAGAATCATCCCAAAACCTCTGGGAGAGGCGAATCTGATAGGACCATCAAATGGCGAGGAACTAATCGTGCCAAGTATGTCTGAACGACTGGTAGAGATGATTAACAGTGTTGATGCTTTTATTGCTTTGCCAAGAGGCTTGGGCACAATGGAGGAAATGTTTACAGTACTATCTTGGGCAAACTTGAACATACACCAGAAACCACTTGGACTGTACAATGTTGATGGATTTTATGATTTTCTTTGTGTGTTTCTTGATGATGCCCGAAGAAATGGGTTCGTGTCAAAGCCTGTAAAAGAACTCCTTTTTACTGCCAGAACTGCCCCAGATTTAATTGACCAAATCTTAGCCTTTGAACCTCAAATTGACCCCATTCATTCCAAGATAAACTGGTTCGATTATGGTCGTGGTAAGAGGCGTCGAATAAATCTGGATCTTAACCTTTAACTTTTCATTTAGATGTAGAATTTCACCTAACCAGGTACGGTTTTCTAAACTCTTCTTCTACTGTTTAAGACATTGGGGACAATGTCTCATTTAGGTTTGGGCGAGGAGAATAGTTAAATTGTATCTTATTCTTATTGTTTTATTTTTAGTCAAAAATTTTCGAAAAAGCCAAAAAAAAAAATTTGAAAAATTTTACAAAAACCAAAAAAAAATATTTTGTGTTTTTATTTGATTAATCAGGTGAAATTGGTGTGAGATAGCCGAGTAAGGAATTTCTACTCCTGAGACTTATCTCAACCTATTTCGAAACAAATTAATTTTTGTTTATTTCATTCTAAATTATTTAATTTGTGAATTATCCATAATACTGACTAAAATGAATCTTCATATGCTCAGTTGACAAGTATTATCAGCATACATGGTAACATACAGACATGAGCTATAATTGAAAAGTTTGTAATATTCAGTGCTCTAGTATAATTGGAGGAAGCATCTTAAAAAAAGCGATGGGATAAAAAAAAGAAAAAAAGTATAAAAAAAACGTCTGAGATCCGAGTTATTAAGTCTGTAAGGGTTTCTTAACACCCAGTGCCCTAAAACCAACTGGTTTGGGAGTCACTGGCCTAAAGCTCGTTACATGGATCGAAGATGTTGCCAAAAAATAATTATATCTGAAGTTTGAGTAATTAAGTCGTATGGGTGTCTTAACACCTAGTGCCCTAAAGCCAACTGGTTTGGGAGTCACTGACCCAAAACTCGCTACGTAGATGGAAGATATTGCATATAAATAAAAAAAAATCAGAAAAATCAGAAAAATTATTCCATTGTTAAAAAAAGTATGAATTCTGATAAAACTTTAGGAAAAAAATATTAATCTCTTCTCAATTGCACTTGTGACTATTGTGGGAAAAAATAAGTTAATTAATATTTTGTTGACTGTGTATATGAAGGATGGTAAATATAATCAGAGAATTTACTTATTCGGTAATTCAGAAAGAAATAAAACAACTAGTAACTTGGAGTAGAAGTTTCACATGTTTAGTCACTAACTTCTTTATTCTCTTTTCTCTTGTCTTTTTATTTTTGTGTGCATTAGTTTTACTATCTTTTTACTTTTGTAAAATGTTTGTGGGTATCATTGCTGTAAACCCTCACGAGACTACAACTCGTCCACTAGGGACACCTATGGGTTTAAAGGCTTGTTGCATACGCTAAACGCAATCGTGATCCCTACGAAAGTGGCTTCGCTTAATTATTTATGTTATTTTATTTTATTGTTTTGCTCGAGGACTAGCAAAATGTTAGGTTTGGGGGTGTGATGAGCGGAAAATATATCAATATTTACCGTCCTTTTTACTTAATATTTTGTTTAGTTTCTCGGGTTTGATGAACGTTTTGATATGTTTTAGTTTATTTTGCAGATAAAATAATATTGGAACTCAATGAAATCATTTAGGACGAAATGTGGGTCAAATAAGGGCAAATATTGGACATGACATATTAATTTTGGAGATTGGAAACTTGAAAGGGCATTTTAACGATTTGCAGTTTTGGAAATTCCAGTTTTGCGCATCTGTCGTATTTTGGGCATAATTGTTTACTCCGATATCGGATTGAGCTGATGCAAGTTCCAGATTAAAGAAGACGCAAAGATCTACAACTTTAAAAGACAAAATAATTTCGAATTCTGAAGATTTCATGACCGAAATTGATGAAACATCCGGAAGTGTGTTATGTATAATTATTAAAGTCATTTTCAAAGCAAAAAATAAATTAATAAATAAATAATAAAAATTATCAAATCACCACCAAACATGATAGCAATTAGTGGAGCAATTAATAATGGATTTTGTGGAGTAATTATTGGAGCAATTAATAATGGATTTGGTGGAGCATTTGATGGATGATTTGATGGAGGTAAAATTTTGCCTATAAATACCAAGCCATTTCATTTGTAAATTCATACTTTATTCTAATGAATTCCTTAAGAATACTAAGAAGATTGTATCTTATTTGTTTATTTACAGCTTTCAGTAATTAATTTCAGCTTTCGCACTTTCTTTTCTTTACTTTTCAGTTTTTACTTTCTGCAATTTACTTTTACGCACAATACTTTTCTTTCTTTAATTTTTAGTTTTTACTTTTTAGTAATGATGAGGTAACTCCCCTTTTCTGGGGTAAAAGATAAAACTTTTATTACTAATATTTAGATTAATCTCCTTTAATTATAATATATAAACTAGTTAAAATCTGACTTAACGAGGATACCGCCATATTGGTCGGTTGGTAATTATTTAAATTGGTTTTAACCTGACTAAACTGGATACCGCATGATTGGTCGGTTGGTAATTAATTATTAATTTGACTTAATCTGGATACCCCCTATATGGCTGGTTGGTAATTATCATGCAAAGTTAATATATTATATTAAGGGAGATATCTAAAATAGAAGTAATGGAAGTGGATCCTTTTACCTCAGCATTTTCTTTTATTGTACTTTTACATTATTTACTTTTCAGTAATTTACTTTCAGCATTTACTTTTCAGTAATTTACTTTCAGCAATTTACTTTCAGCATTTACTTTTCAGCAATTTACTTTCAGCAATTTACTTTCAGCATTTACTTTTCAGCATTTACTTTCAGCAATTTACTTTCTGTCATTTACTTTTCAGCAATTCACTTTTCAGCATTTTACTTTATGTTTTTTATTTTATTTAAGTTTTTACTACCCGTAAATATGTGTCGTAACTAAGCCAGTTATCTGGGGTTGTGATGAAGTCCAATATCACCGATTTATAAGGGGTTAAATTACGGTTTGGGTAATATAAAGGTTTATTTATTGAGCCTTAGTCTTAATGCTTTTTATTAACTGGCCATTAATAAAATTGAACTGGTAAACTTAAAATGAACTTGGAAAAGAGATTTTGTTTAAGACCTTAGACTCATTAGCCCACGATCTTCCTTGAGGATAGATAACCCTTTGATAGATTTCCTTACAGGATAGGAATATACATGTCGGGCGGGGGTAACCATAATTGGAACTTAATCTTAATGAATTCAGATAACTTGGTTAACATAGGGATTTGATTAATTAGGTTATATTGGGTATTTGTATTTGACCATCGGAAGAGGCTTTTACATAATTTAGTGTTTCAGGTTAATAAACCAATATATGACACAAACGTAAAATAACAACTTCATCTTTTTAAAAGATATTGGAATGATTCACAACCTTGGATAGTTTTATAAATTTGAATTTTCTTCAATCTATTTTCAAGCAATTTCATTTACTTGTTTTAAGTTTAAAGTCATCATCCAATTAAATAACCAATCTATTAGATACTTGTAAACATTTAACTTCATAAATTAATAGCTTAGGTATTAAGTCCTTGTGGGATCGATACTTTTATACTACTTGAACGATACGTGCGCTTGCGTTATACGTGTGTGATTTCGCACCGGTCAAGTTTTTGGAGCCGTTGCCGGGGACTTATTTATCTCTTACTATTAATTTTGAGGTTAGATACATTTGCATGTATCTAATTTCTTTTTGCTTATTGTTTTTGTTTTATTGTGTTTCAGGTTCTCAGACAATACATGAGACGAATCAGAAGCTTTGAACTCCGACCGTTTGGCCCAGAGATTGAAAGAACCATCATACAGTTGAGAAGGGAAAGGCGAGAAGGCCAAGAAGCAATCATTAACATGGAACCTGAACCTTTAAACATTGCACCACCAATTCCCATTCAAGACAGAACCATTCTGGTGGTTGACGGACTCATTTCTTGTATTGTACTTCCTCCTTTACCAGCAAAAGTGGGTGACATCAAAACATGCATCCAGATGATTCAGCAGTCAGTACAGTTTGGGGGAAATGCAACTGAAGATCCTAATGCCCACATCAGCAACTTCCTGGAAGTTTGCGGTACTTTCAATTACAACCGAGCAGCTGAAGAAGCAATAGTGGATCCACAAGTTCAACATTTGGAGGAGTACCTGAGTCAGAATCTTACAACCAACAAGAAGAGACAGTGAACTATGTCAACAATTTCAACAGACAGTGGAACAATCCATATTCCAACACCTATAACCCAGGGTGGAGGAATCACCCCAATTTCGCATGGAGCAACAATTCAGGGCAAAAGAACTACCCACCACCTGGATTCCAACAACCAAATAAAAGCCAGGAGCATGAAAAAGAACCATGAATAATAGAAGTGTTGGCCCAGTTGAAGAAGCAAGAAGCAAAATATGATGCTTTAGTAGCTATGGTTCAAAATCAAGTAGCATTGAATCAAAGCCATTCAGCCTCTATTAAAGTACTGGAAAATCAAATGGGACAACTGGCCAATGCTCAGAGTTACAGACCGCCAGGAAATCTTCCCAGCAACACAGAACCAAATCCAAGGAACCGAGGGAATGAGCAATGTCAAGCCATTACTTTGAAAAGCGGTACTGAAATCAACAAAGATGTTGGAATCAAGGCAACCATTGAAGAAGTTCCAAAAGATGCAGTTCACAGATGGAGGAAAAAGAAGCAAAGGAAAAAGATCAAGAAAGAATCACTTTACCTCCACATTTTCCTCAACGACTCCAGAAAAACAAATTGGATAAACAATTTGCTCGATTCTTGGAGGTGTTCAAAAAACTGCATATCAACATTCTATTTGCAGAAGCCTTGGAAGAAATGCTCAGCTATGTCAAATTCATGAAAGACATTCTTTCACGAAAATGGAGATTGCGAGATTACGAGATAGTAGCATTGACGGAGGAATGCAGCGCCATTATTCAGAGGAAACTTCCCCCGAAGTTGAAAGATCCTGGCAGTTTCACAGTTCCTTGCACCATTGAAGAACATTATATTGGTAAGGCTTTATGTGATTTAGGTGCAAGTGTTAATTTAATTCTATTTTTCTATTTACAGGAAACTACAAATCGGAGTAGCAATGTCTACCTCAGTCTCTCTGCAACTTGCTAATCGAACGCTCGCATTTCCGAGAGGTGTCGTTGAAGATGTGCTGGTCAAAGTCGACAAACTCATTCTCCCAGCAGATTTCATTATCCTTGACATGGAAGAAGACAAAGATGTTTCTATCATCATTGGGAGACCATTCTTGGCTACAGGTCGAACTGTGATTGATGTGCAAAAATGAGGAAGAATGTTTCAGAATTGATGTTGTTGATAGTATCATTCATGATACTGATACAGTTCCCACGGATAAACTTGAAGCTTGCATCACTAACATGACTGACAGCGAGCTAAATGCTGAAATTATGGAATGTATCAACTATCTTGATAAGCCATTCCGATTCAAATCGACACCACCAGTGGAAAGTCTGGAACTGCCAAAGAAAGATCGAATCAAGTCCTCAATTGAATAACCACCGCAGCTGGAGCTGAAGCTATTACCGAGTCATCTCAGGTATGCATTTCTTGGAAACTCTTCTGAATTACCTGTTATTATTTCTTCTTCACTAACATTGGGGCATGAAGAAAAGTTGCTGAGAGTGTTACGAGAACACAAGAAAGACATTGGCTGGACTATAGAAGACATTTGAGGCATTAATCCATCATTTTACATGCACAAGATTCTGATGATTGACGAGTACAAACCCACAGTGTAGCATCAATGGAGATTAAATCCAATCATGAAGGAGGTCATGAAGAAAGAAATCATCAAATGGTTGGATGCTGGCATCATCCACCCCATCTCAGACAGTAGTTGGGTGAGTCTTATGCAGTGTGTACCAAAGAAATGAGGAATTAGTGTAGTCACAAATGAAAAGAACGAGCTGATTCCAACAAGAACGGTGACTGGATGGAGAGTATGTATGGACTACCGGAAGCTGAACAAAGTAACAAGGAAAGATCATTTTCCGCTGCCATTTATTGATCAGATGCTAGACAGACTGGCGGGACATGAGTTCTATTACTTTCTGGACGGATACTCGGGGTACAATCAGATTGCCATCGCCCCAGAAGATCAGGAGAAAACTATATTTACATGTCCGTATGGTACTTTTGATTTCCGCAGAATGCCATTTGGACTATGTAATGCTGTTGCCACATTCCAACGTTGAATGATGGCCATCTTCTCAGACATGCTAGAACAAAGTATGGAGGTTTTATGGATGATTTCTCTGTGTTTGGAGATTCTTTTGACCACTGCTTGTAAAATCTGGAACATGTGTTACAAAGGTACGAAGATACAAACTTGGTACTCAATTGGGAGAAATGTCATTTTATGGTACAGGAAGGCATTGTTCTTGGACACCGGATCTCACAAAAAGGAATCGAGGTAGACAAAGCAAAGATCGAGACAATTGAAAATTACCTCCACCCACATATGTCAAAGGGATTCGGAGTTTTCTCGGACATGCTGGCTTTTACATGAGAATTATCAAAGACTTCTCAAAAATTGAAAAACCTCTTTGCAATCTTCTGGAGAAAGATGTGCCTTTCAACTTCACCAAAGAATACCAGGAAGCCTTTGAGATCCTAAAACAGAAGCTGGTATCTGCCCTCATCATAGTAGCACCGGACTGGACCCTTCCATTTAAGGTGGTGTGTGATGCTAGTGATTTTGATGTAGGAGCAGTTTTGGGACAACGTAAAGCAAAGATCTTCCATGCCATTTACTATTCCAACAGAACTCTAAATGAAGCTCAACTCAACTACACAACCACTGAAAAGGAGTTGCTTGTAGTTGTGTTTGCTTTTGATAAATTCCGCTCTTATCTGCTGGGTCCCAAAGTGGTGGTCTACACATATCATTCAGCAATCAAGTATTTGATCGCAAAGAAAGATGCCAAACCCAGATTGATCCGTTGGATACTTCTTTTGTAAGAATTTGACGTGGAGATCAGAGACAGAAAATGGACAGAAAACCAAGTGGCAGATCATTTATCGAGGATTGAGAATGGAGATACAGCTGGCAAAGAACTAACAATCAAAGAAACTTTTCCAGATGAACAGTTGTTTGCCATGAAACACCAGGAAGTCCCTTGGTATGCTGACTATGTAAACTACATAGTGTCAGGAAAATAGTCGTTGGAATGGACAACTCAGCAAAGAAAGAAATTGATCGGCGTAAACACACACGTATAACGCAAGCGCACGTATCGTTCAAGTAGTATAAAAATATCGATCCGACGAGGACTTAATATCTAAACTATTAATTTTATGAGGTCAAATGATTACTAATATCTAACAAGTTGATTGATTGATTTGAGATGGTGACGATTCTAAATTTAAAAACAAGTAAATAAAATTGTTCGAAAGTAGTAGGTTTTAAGAAAATTCAATATTAAAAACTATCTAGGGTTGTGATTTCTTCCAATATCATTTTAAAGATGAAGTGGTTATCTTAAAGTTGGGTAATATATTGATTTATTAACCTGGAACACTAAATTATGTGTAAGCCTCTGTCGATGGTCAGACACAAATACCCAGTTTAACCCAATTGAACCATATGTCTATGTCAACCAAATTATCTGGATTCATTAAGTTTAGTTCCAATTATGGCTACCCCCGCCCGACAGGTATATGTCTATCCTGTAAGGATATCTATTAAAGGGTTATTTATCCTCAAGGAAGATCGTGGACTATTGAGTCTAAGGTCTTAAACTTAAAATCACTATGTCTAGTTCATTTTAAGTTTCCCAGTTCAATTTTATTAATGGCCAGTTAATGAAAAAGCATTAAGATTAAGACTCAATAAATAAATCTTTATATTACCCAAGTTATAATCTAACCCCTTATAAAACCGGTGATATTGGATTTCATCACAACCCCAGATAACTGGCTTAGTTACGACACATATTTACGGGTAGTAAAAAAAAAAACTTAAATAAAATAAAATAAAAGACATAAAGTAAAATACTGAAAATTAAATACTGAAAATTAAATTGAATTGCTGAAAGTAAATTACTGAAAGTAAATTGCTGAAAGTAAATTGCTGAAAAGTAAATTACTGAAAGAAAGTAAATTACTGAAAAGTAACAACTGAAAATTAAAGAAAGAAAAGTACTGTGCGTAAAAGTAAATTGCGGAAAGTAAAAACTGAAAAGTAAGAAAAGAAAAGAAAGTGCGAAAGCGGAAATTAATTACTAAAAGCTATAAATAAACAAACAAGATACAATCTTCTTAGTATTCTTAAGGAATTCCTTAGAAGAAAGTATGAATTTTACAAATGAAATGGCTTGGTATTTATAGGCAAAATTTTGCCTCCATCAAATCATCCACCAATCAATTATTAATTGCTCCACTAATTGCTCCACTAAAACCATTATTAATTGCTCCACTAATCTCTTATCATGGTTGGTGATGATTTGATAATTTTTATTATTTATTTATTAATTTATTTTTTGCTTTGAAAATGATTGAAAGTGACTTTAATAATTACACACTACACACTTCTGGATGGTTCATCAATTTCGGGCATGAAATCTTCAGAATTCGAAATTATTTTGTCTTTCAAAGTTGTAGACCTTTGAGTCTTCTTTAATCTGGAACTTGAATCAGCTCAATCTCATATCTGAGTAAAAGGTTATGCCCAAAATATGACAGATGCGCAAAACTGGAATTTCCAAAACTGCACTTCGTCAAAACGCCCTTTCAAGTTTCCAATCTCCACAATTAAAATATCAAGTCCAATAATTGCCATTATTTGACCCATATTTCATCCTAAATGATTTCATTGAGACCCAATATTATTTTATCTGCAAAATAAACTAAAACACATCAAAAAGTTCATCAAACCCGAGAAACTAAATAAAATATTAAGTTAAAGGGGCGGTAAATATTGATATATTTTCCGCTCATCACACCCCCAAACCTAACATTTTGCTATTCCTCGAGACAAAACAACAAAATAAAAATAAAATAAACTAAGCCACTTTCGTAGGGATCACGGTTGCATTTAGCATATGCAACAAGCCTTTAAACCCCTAGGTGTCCCTAGTGGACGAGTTATAGTCTCGTGAGGGCTTACAGCAACGATACCCACAACGTTTTACAAAAGTAAAAAAAATAATAAAACTAATGCACACAAAAGCAAAAAGAGAAGTTAGTGATTAATCAGGTGAAACTTCTACTCCAAGTTACTAGTTGTTTTGTTTCTTTCTAAATTACTGAATAAGTAAATTCTCCGATTATTTTTACCATTCTCCATATACACAGCCAACAAAATATTAAACAACTCATTTTTGCCCACAACAGTCATAAGTGCAGTTGATAAGAGAGTAATATTTTTGTCCTAAAGTTCTATCAGATTTCACACCTTTTTGTAGCAATGGAATAATTTTTTTTATTTTTTCTTTGATTTTTTTTTTTATTTATATACAATATCGGTGGCTCCCAAACCAGTTGGCTTTAGGGCACCAGGTGTTAAGACACCCCTACGGACTTAATTACCCAGACTTCAGATATATATATATTTTTTTGCAGCATCTTTGATCCATGTAACGAGCTTTGGGCCAGTGACTCCCAAACCAGTTGGCTTTAGGGCACTAGGTGTTAAAACGCCCTTACAGACTTAATAACCGGATCTCAGACGTTTTTTTTTTTTTTTTTTACTCCATTGCTTTTTGAGATGCTTCCTCCAATTAAACTAGAGCACTGAATATTACAAACTTTTCAATTTTAGCTCATGTCCGTATGTTACCATGTATGTTGATAATATCTGTCAACTGAGCATATGAAGATTCATTTTAGTCAATTTTATGGAGAATTTACAAATTAAATAATTCAAAATGAAATAAACAAAAATTAACTTGTTTCGAAATAGGTTTGATATACGTCTCAGAAGTGGAAACTCATTACTCAGCTACCTCTTACCAATTTCACATTTTTAGTCAGAATAAAAAAAAAAAAAAAAACACAAAATATTTTTGTAATTTTTGAAAATTTTCCAATTTTTTGTATTTTTCGAAAAATTTAGGACTAAAAATAAAAATAACACACAAACTAAAAACAAGGTACTGATCAACTAATTCCCTCCCCCAAACCTAAATGAGACATTGTCCCCAATGTCTTAAACAGTAAAAGGAGAGTTAAGAAGGTCGTACCTGGTTAGCTGAAATCTACAGGAAATTAAAGGTTAAGATCCAGATTAATCCTACGCCTCTTACCATGATCGTCCTCGGACCAATTTATCTTTGAAAGGATATGGTCAACTTGTGGTTCAAAGGCTATGAGTTGGTCTATTAGATCCGAAGCAGTTCTAGCAGTGAAGAGGAGTTCTTTCATAGGTTTTGACACGAACCCATTTCTTTGGGCATCATCAAGAAACACACAAAGAAAATCATAAAATCCATCAACGTTAAGCAGTCCAAGCGGTTTCTGGTGTATGTTCAGGTTCGCCCAAGATAGAACTATAAAAATTTCCTCCAATATGCCCAAGCCACATGGCAAAGCGATAAAAGCATCAGCACGGTTAATCATTTCTACCAGTCGTTCAGACATACCTGACACGATCAGTTCCTCTCCGTTTGATGATCCAATAAGATTTGCCTCTGCCAAGAGTTTTTGGGATGATTCCCAAAACATGACTGCCTCCTTCTTGTACAGCCTTTGAAACGATCCCCATAAGTCCAAGATTTCCTCCGCCATATATTAAGTGCATATTCCTTGCAGCTATGACTCGACCCAATTCCTGTGCTGCTTCTATGTATTGTGGTTTGGTACCAACACTACTACCGCAAAACACACAGATGTTTTCAACTCGTCTTCTTGAAGTGGCTTCCATTTTTTATATGTATTTCTTTCTCAACTCTGGATGCATTCAAAAGTGCAATGACGGGCTGAATTTATAGTACCTGAAAAGGGTGAGTAAAAACAGCACAAGTATCTTCCAGAGGATGATTAGTAGCGAAATAATATTGTGATAGTCAAAAAGGTTTGGATCCTGTCGGAGAAAATAAAAGAAAACAACAAAAAAAATCCCAATTATTAAGAAAAGACAAAGAGATATAATATTTACAAGAAAAGTAACGGCTTGATTGACGTCTATGCGTCAGGGACAAGCTTCTCATCCAATTTTCTTATAAATTGGCAAACAGGGTCTTTTTGAGTTAGATTCCCAAGACTTAATTGTTGTCTTTCTTTTTGGAATTTTGTATGTAATTTGCGAAAGGCTATGTGAACATATCCACTGGGATGCGTCTCAAGAGTCGAAGATATATCATCTAAAGACTCCTTACTCAAGCCATCCCTAATGAATTTAATTTTGTCTTCGCGATTATCAGACACCATTCCTAAAGAACGACAACGAGTGTTGCAATTAAATCGTGCACATTTGAAACAAACACTCATTTGCTTAGCTCTACGTTTCTTTGCATAGGTGCTTCTTCCAAAACCAATTATTAATTGCTCCACTAATTGCTCCACTAAATCCATTATTAATTGCTCCACTAATCTCTTATCATGTTTGGTGATGATTTTATAATTTTTATTATTTATTTATTAATTTATTTTTTGCTTTGAAAATGATTGAAAGTGACTTTAATAATTACACACTACACACTTCTGGATGGTTCATCAATTTCGGGCATGAAATATTCAGAATTCGAAATTATTTTGTCTTTCAAAGTTGTAGACCTTTGAGTCTTCTTTAATCTGGAACTTGAATCAGCTTAATCCGATATCTGAGTAAAAAGTTATGCCCAAATTACGACAGATTCGCAAAATTGGAATTTCCAAAACTGCACTTCGTCAAAACGCCCTTTCAAGTTTCCAATCTCCAAAATTAAAATATCAAGTCCAATAATTGCCATTATTTGACCCATATTTCATCCTAAATGATTTCATTGAGACCCGATATTATTTTATCTGCAAAATAAACTAAAACACATCAAAAAGTTCATCAAACCCGAGAAACTAAATAAAATATTAAGTTAAAGGGGCGGTAAATATTTATATATTTTCCGCTCATCAGAAATTCTTCAAAGAAGTCAAGCACTATGTCTGGGATGAACCGTACTTGTTCAAACGATGTACTGATCAATTACTGAGACTGTGTATTCCACATGAGGAGGTCAACAGTATTCTGCAACATTGTCATTCATCACCATATTGCGGACACTTCAGCGGGAATAAAACTACAGCCAAAGTCCTACAATCAGGTTTGTTTTGGCCCACTCTATTTAAAGATGTTTATCTGTTTTCTCTTCAATGTGACAGGTGCCAGAGAATTGGAAATATTTCTAGAAGAAATGAAGGACTGTTGCAAAACATTCTGGAAGTGGAGATATTTGATGTATGGGGGATTGATTTCATGGGACCCTTTGTTCCATCATTCGGAAACTTGTACATACTAGTTGCAGTAGACTACGTCTCCAAATGGGTTGAAGCAATTACACTGCCACCCAATGATTCAAAAGTGGTGATCAAGTTCCTGAAAAAGAATATTTTCACTCGCTTCGGAACACCTCAGGCAATTATCAGCGATGGTGGCTCACATTTCTGCAACAGATACTTCGATGCACTCATATCCAAATACAGAGTTACTCATAAGGTTGCCACAGCCTATCATCCACAGTCAAACGGGCAAGTTGAAGTTTCAAACAGGGAGATCAAAAGAATCTTGGAGAGAACCGTTGGATCAACAAGGAAGGACTGGTCTGAAAAACTGGAAGACGCATTATGGGCCTACCGGACAGCTTACAAGACACCCATTGGTATGTCCCCATATCAAATGGTGTTCAGGAAAGCATGCCATCTACCAGTTGAGCTTGAACACAAGGCGTATTGGGCACTGAAAAATTTAGATCTTGATCCACAAGCTGCAGGAGAGAAAAGACTTCACCAACTCAATGAGTGGGAGGAATTCGTCTACAGGCTTATGAGAATGTCAAATTATACAAAGAGAAGACCAAGAAATGGCATGACCAATAAATAGTGCGCAAACAATTGGAACCAGAGCAGCAAGAGTTGTTGTACGATTCAAGGTTGAAACTTTTTCCTGGAAAGCTGAATCAAAATGGTCAGGTCCATTTGTGATTTCGCAGGTGTTACCCTACGGAGTTATTGAGATATACAATCTCAAGTCGAGCAACACATTCAAGGTTAACAGCCAGCGTGTCAAGCACTACTGAGGAGAATCATTTGAGCGAAAAAAGAAAGTGTCACACTTTCAGATCCAGTCTTACGTTCGGAAAATCATGTCTAGCTGACGACATTAAACTTAGCACTAGCTGGGAGGCAACCCAAGCAATTTGTGTATATATTGTGATGTGGTGTGTTTTAATTTTTGTGCGTTTAGTTTTTGCAGGTTATGACGCATTTCAGGATGGAAGAAGCTCTCAAAAATCTTCACATGCAATTTCCTTCTCTCCCTCAAAATTCTCTGATAAAGGTCTACAAAGCTCGCATGGAACGAATGAGATTTCTGACGATCCATGGTATTCCTAATGACATTCGTTGGGTAATCGAAGCACGAGTCCGATTAACAGGTGAGTATTCTAATTCTTGTAATTCATATTTGCCTGGTTTTGGAAGAAGCACCTATGCAAAGAAACGTAGAGCTAAGCAAATGGGTGTTTGTTAAAAATGTGCACACTGAAATTGCAATACTCATCATTGCACTCTTGAAGGCATCCAGAGCTGAAAAAAGAAACACAAAAATATGGAAGTCACTTCAAGAAGACGAGTTGTAAATATTTGTGTGTTTTGTGGTACCAGTGTTGGTGTTAAACCAGAATGCATAGCAACAACACAGGAATTGGGTCGAGTCTTAGCTGAAATGAATATGCACCTAGTATATGGAGGAGGCAATCTTGGACTAATGGGGATCGTTTCAAAGGCTGTACATGATGGAGGGAGTCAACTCTTGAGAATCATCCCAAAACCTCTGGCAGAGGCGAATCTGATAGGAC
Organism: Zanthoxylum bungeanum; assembly: GCA_019454045.1. NCBI lineage: Eukaryota > Viridiplantae > Streptophyta > Magnoliopsida > Sapindales > Rutaceae > Zanthoxylum > Zanthoxylum bungeanum. The sequence goes on from SKCR01048962.1 coordinate 40,144, forward strand.
CATCAAATGGCGATGAACTAATCGTGCCAAGTATGTCTGAACGACTGGTAGAGATGATTAACAGTGTTGATGCTTTTATTGCTTTGCCAAGAGGCTTGGGCACGATGGAGGAAATGTTTACAGTACTATCTTGGGCAAACTTGAACATACACCAGAAACCACTTGGACTGTACAATTTTGATGGATTTTATGATTTTCTTTGTGTGTTTCTTGATGATGCCCGAAGAAATGGGTTCGTGTCAAAGCCTGTAAAAGAACTCCTTTTTACTGCCAGAACTGCCCCAGATTTAATTGACCAAATCTTAACCTTTGAACCTGAAATTGACCCCATTCTTTCCAAGATAAACTGGTCAGATTATGATCGTGGTAAGAGGCGTCGAATAAATCTGGATCTTAACCTTTAACTTTTCATTTAGATGTAGAATTTCACCTAACCAGGTACGGTTTTCTAAACTCTTCTTCTACTGTTTAAGACATTTGGGACAATGTATCATTTAGGTTTGGGCGAGGAGAATAGTTAAATTGTATCTTGTTCTTATTGTTTTATTTTTAGTCAAAAAATTTCGAAAAAGCCAAAAAAAAAATTTGAAAAATTTTACAAAAACCAAAAAAAAAATATTTTGTGTTTTTATTTGATTAATCAGGTGAAATTGGTGTGAGATAGCCGAGTAAGGAATTTCTACTCCTGATACGTATCTCAACCTATTTCGAAACAAATTAATTTTTGTTTATTTCATTCTAAATTATTTAATTGTGAATTATCCATAATACTGACTAAAATGAATCTTCATATGCTCAGTTGACAAGTATTATCAGCATACATGGTAACATACAGACATGAGCCATAATTGAAAAGTTTGTAATATTCAGTGCTCTAGTATAATTGGAGGAAGCATCTTAAAAAAGCGATGGGATAAAAAAAAGAAAAAAGTATAAAAAAAAGTCTGAGATCCGAGTTATTAAGTCTGTAAGGGTTTCTTAACACCCAATGCCCTAAAACCAATTGGTTTGGGAGTCACTGGCCTAAAGCTCGTTACATGGATCGAAGATGTTGCCAAAAAATAATTATATCTTAAGTCTGAGTAATTAAGTCCGTATGGGTGTCTTAACACCTAGTGCCCTAAAGCCAACTGGTTTGGGAGTCACTGACCCAAAACTCGCTACGTAGATGGAAGATATTGCATATAAATAAATAAAAAATCAGAAAAATCAGAAAAATTATTCCATTGTTAAAAAAAGTGTGAATTCTGATAAAACTTTAGGACAAAAATATTAATCTCTTCTCAATTGCACTTGTGACTATTGTGGGCAAAAATAAGTTAATTAATATTTTGTTGACTGTGTATATGAAGGATGGTAAATATAATCGGAGAATTTACTTATTCGGTAATTCAAAAAGAAATAAAACAACTAGTAACTTGGAGTAGAAGTTTCACATGTTTAGTCACTAACTTCTTTATTCTCTTTTCTCTTGTCTTTTTATTTTTGTGTGCATTAGTTTTACTATCTTTTTACTTTTGTAAAATGTTTGTGGGTATCATTGCTGTAAACCCTCACGAGACTACAACTCGTCCACTAGGGACACATATGGTTTTAAAGGCTTGTTGCATACGCTAAACGCAATCGTGATCCCTACGAAAGTGGCTTCGCTTAATTATTTATGTTATTTTATTTTATTGTTTTGGTCGAGGACTAGCAAAATGTTAGGTTTGGGGGTGTGATGAGCGAAAAATATATCAATATTTACCGTCATTTTTACTTAATATTTTGTTTAGTTTCTCGGGTTTGATGAACGTTTTGATATGTTTTAGTTTATTTTGCAGATAAAATAATATTGGAACTCAATGAAATCATTTAGGACGAAATGTGGGTCAAATAAGGGCAAATATTGGACATGACATATTAATTTTGGAGATTGGAAACTTGAAAAGGCGTTTTAACGATTTGCAGTTTTGGAAATTCCAGTTTTGCGCATCTGTCGTATTTTGGGCATAACTGTTTACTCCGATATCGGATTGAGCTGATGCAAGTTCCAGATTAAAGAAGACGCAAAGATCTACAACTTTAAAAGACAAAATAATTTCGAATTCTGAAGATTTCATGACCGAAATTGATGAAACATCCGGAAGTGTGTTATGTATAATTATTAAAGTCATTTTCAAAGCAAAAAATAAATTAATAAATAAAAAATAAAAAATTATCAAATCACCACCAAACATTATAGAAATTAGTGGAGCAATTAATAATGGATTTTGTGGAGTAATTATTGGAGCAATTAATAATGGATTTGGTGGAGCATTTGATGGATGATTTGATGGAGGTAAAATTTTGCCTATAAATATCAAGCCATTTCATTTGTAAATTCATACTTTCTTCTAATAAATTCCTTAAGAATACTAAGAAGATTGTATCTTGTTTGTTTATTTACAGCTTTCGCACTTTCTTTTCTTTACTTTTCAGTTTTTACTTTCTGCAATTTACTTTTACGCACAATACTTTTCTTTCTTTAATTTTTAGTTTTTACTTTTCAATAATGAGGAGGTAACTCCCCTTTTCTGGGGTAAAAGATAAAACTTTTATTACTAATATTTAGATTAATCTCCCTTAATTATAATATATAAACTAGTTAAAATCTGACTTAACGAGGATACCGCCATATTGGTCGGTTGGTAATTATTTAAATTGGTTTTAACCTGACTAAACTGGATACCGCATGATTGGTCGGTTGGTAATTAATTATTAATTTGACTTAATCTGGATACCGCCTATATGGCTGGTTGGTAATTATCATGCAAAGTTAATATATTATATTAAGGGAGATATCTAAAATAGAAGTAATGGAAGTGGATCATTTTACCTCAGCATTTTCTTTTATTGTACTTTTACATTATTACTTTCAGTAATTTACTTTTCAGCATTTACTTTTCAGTAATTTACTTTCAGCAATTACTTTCAGCATTTACTTTTCAGCAATTTACTTTCAGCAATTTACTTTCAGCAATTACTTTCAGCATTTACATTTCATCAATTTACTTTTCAGCATTTACTTTTCGTCATTTACTTTTCAGCAATTCACTTTTCAGCATTTTACTTTATGTCTTTTATTTTATTTAAGTTTTTACTACCCGTAAATATGTGTCGTAACTAAGCCAGTTATCTGGGGTTGTGATGAAGTTCAATATCACCTGTTTATAAGGGGTTAAATTACGGTTTGGGTAATATAAAGGTTTATTTATTGAGTCTTAGTCTTAATGCTTTTTATTAACTGGCCATTAATAAAATTGAACTGGTAAACTTAAAATGAACTGAGAAAATAGATTTTTGGTTTAAGACCTTAGACTAAATAGCCTACGATCTTCCTTGAGGATAGATAACCCTTTAATAGATTTCCTTACAGGATAGGAATATACCTGTCGGGCGGGGGTAACCATAATTGGAACTTAATCTTAATGAATTCATATAACTTGGTTAACATATGAATATGATTAATTAGGTTATACTGGGTATTTATATTTGACCATCGGAAGAGGCTTTTACATAATTTCGTGTTCCAGGTTAATAAACCAATATATTACACAAACGTAAAATAACCACTTCATCTTTTAAAAAGATATTGGAATGATTCACAACCCTGTATAGTTTTATAAATTTGAATTTTCTTCAATCTACTTTCAAGCAATTTCATTTACTTGTTTTAAGTTTAAAGTCACCATCCAATCAAATAACTAATCCATTAGATACTTGTAAACATTTAACTTCATAAATTAATAGTTTAGGTATTAAGTCTTTGTGGGATCGATACTTTTATACTACTTGAACGATACGTGCGCTTGCGTTATACGTGTGTGATTTCGCACCGGTCACGTAACCATTGTCACCATTGAGTCCCCTCTCCTTCCAGAGGGTATGACACTAAAGCCACCTTACTGTTTTCACTGGTGCCATGATAATCAAAGAATTGGGATGCTCGATCAAACCATTATGTTGGATCCTCTCCACAATACCTTAGGAATTCCAACTTGATGTTCTTCATGGGGGGAACTACATGGGGTTAGACCCCTCAGTGCTCGGTCTTATTGGATCACATCTGTCATGGTTCTCACTCTCGAAAGCCTGCTGAAACCCGACTCACGCATGGTGGTTAAGAACTTGGATATTTCTTTGAGCAAGCTATCCATCTTGGTGAGTCTTTCTTCCACTATACTAATTGACATTATCCCCGATACTAATTGATATGATCCCAGTTGTGGATAATGACACACATTAATAGTGATTATCATATTTTATTAGTATTATTTATCTTATTATGACATTAGATTTTAGGATAAAGTTTAAGTGTTTTAGTTTTAACTTCTTTTGTTATTTAAGTACCTCATGAGGACACAAAGTGCAATCAAGTAAGTTAATACATAAATTGTGATTTTTCTCTCACCTTAACAGAGTCTATTAATTATCTAATTCGAATCACTTTGTTGGTATCAGATATTCAACTTCTCTAATTGGGACCATTCTGTTGGTATTATAAATTCTAATCTATCATTCTTTAATGGAGATCACTTCATTAGTGTAATAGTGTCAAAGATTTTAATTTAATTTCTCTGAATGGGATAGCTTTGATAATATCAGAAAATTAATTCTACCTTTTTCCCTCATAAAAATATATGGGACCTATCAGACTGAGTTGTTGCAGTGTCAAAATTAATTTTGTCATCATTTGCAAGGAAAATCATTCTTACTTCATGCAACAGCTTCAACAAAGATGATCTCTTGGAGATATAGAGATTGCATTAGGAAGGGCTCTCTATTTTGATGGGTCATAGATGAATTTTTAAATAATATGGTTCATATT
>SKCR01048963.1:0-49910 GCA_019454045.1 Zanthoxylum bungeanum
TCCTGCCGGTAGCATCCTTGTATTATGTGAGATGGTACAACCATGGCCTCATGATGCTACCACTTCGAAGGCTGCCCAAACATGCCTTGCAATGGTTACATCATCAAAGATTTTGTAGCCATAGGCTCATGCTTTGCAGAAGAACCTTAGACATCCCTGCTAGCAAGTAGCAGCAGACTTTCTCATTAGCCGCGACCCATCTATGGTAGGCATCGCGTACAGCTTGGTCAGATTTTTTGGCAGGGGAGGACACTCCTCCGTCAGGACAAAATTAAGGTCTTCACAGACTAGAATGCGTTCATGTTACTTTTCCATTTTACATAATTTGCTCCCGCTAATTTATCGTTAGAGAGAATCGTAATTATTGGAGAAACCATGGCTGAAATAAAATAAAGTAAACATGCATTTAAAATTCATTCATCACATAATAAAATTATCAAACATTTAGGTATAAAATTAAACATGATGCATGGACCATATATAATGAATTAGAAACCTAAGAGAATTTATAACGACCAGAAATCTCAACTACTGTTATGTGTGGGATGAGTGTTACATAACATAAATTATATTTGGATACATACACACTCATGAAATGACTTTGGAGACAGTCGGTAAATTCCTTGAAATTCCGATACGAAACTGTACAATATTTCGTTCCTGATGGCCCATGGTATTTGGGCCATAACGTTCTCATATGAACTCTTATTTTTATGAATTTTATATCATCGAAAATCTAAGATCGAGACCTACAAATTCTACATTGAATAGTTTTCAAGATTCGGACCAGAAATAGGTTGACAACGCAACTTAAAATTTCAGATGAATAGTGCTTGTGGACCTATCTAGAGAAATCTCTAAATTTCTGAAAGTTTCTACACATTTCTTTAAGAAATGCCAATTATAATTGGCCCCTAATATAAAAGGAAGATATTATTCCTTCATCCCTAAAAAGTTTAAGAGAAAGAGAGAGGGAGAGGGACGTGAGGGAGAGAAGAAGAAAAATAGAAGAAAAAGAAGAAGAAAGAAAGAAGAAAATGAGGAGAATTAGACTCAAATCTTCCCAATACAAGCTAGAAAGAAGAAAAGCCACCATGGAAGACTTAAAAGATGAAGGAAATCAAGGAAATGAGGTTAGAATGAACAATACGTATGCTTACATAATATGAGTGATTTCACCGATCTGTATAAGACTAAATTTCCTCCTTTGAAGGGGTCGGTGTTGTGTCATAGTCATCATTGCTTTCTGATCTCGAGCTATGTATATTAACTGGCTCGGTCTAGCGTAAGGTCGAGGCGATGGGAGGAAGGACGTTGAGGAGGGTTGGTGAAGAAGACTCAGAGTCTGACATTTTTGCCAAGGGACGACCCGAGGAAAGAGGTTAATTCAAAGAATTTTTTGAGTATAATCCTATGATGAGTAGAGCTTAACATACAAGCCTAGGGTTCACTATATTACCGTCGCTACCAAGTGAATAACCCTGAAAAGCTCTAAGCGCCCTAAACAATGGTAGAATAGTAAATTTACATAACACAACCGGGGGAGAAAACGCACCAAACCCCAAGAAACTCATACTTTATATTTCCAAACACAAAACCAGAAAAGCACCCAAACACAGACAAAAACCAGAAACATATCCACACCAAATAACCCCCATATCACCATTTACTCCGAAGAAACCCAGAAAACACCGTACCAGCTTATCATCATCATAGACCAATATAAATGAAAGAAAAAAGATATATTCAGGGAAGAACTTACTTGGTATGCTGAAGGTTGGTGATGAAAAGTGCTTAGACTTGTTGAAGAGGATTGAGTTGCAGAAGGTTGCTCGGAGGTCTGGAATGTTGCTTTGAGAAGACGGAGTGCTAAATGAGGAAAGGAACAAGAACAATCATAAAAGAGGCTGGCTATGATCGTCAGATTGAAAAAATGTATGATGGATTGATGACACGTATGAGGGAGATCCCGGCCATTGAATTCAAATTAAATTAAATTAAATTATTAGTGTAGAAGTTATTCTTATGATTGAATGAAAACTTTAAAATTTAAAATTTGACTGATTGTGATTGAGCATTCACGCAGATAGTCATTTTTTTTATTACGACAATAATATTTTAATGAGTTTAGTTATATTTTTATAAAAATGGTTAGATATGAACATTAACTATATGTAGAATTTTACGGATTGTAATTTGAAGTTCGGATGAAGGAAATGTGAATATTTGAAAATGATTGATTTTAAATTATCGATTTCCTATATATGGTCTATGGGAATCCGAATCAGGGTAGGTGTATATGGTCTTAACCTGAGACTTGCCATCGCTAATACCTGCGAAAATCAGTATACTTTGGTTTTGGTAGCCCGGAGCTTTAACAGGTTCTGTGTACGCCTCTTCTGGGTTTACTGAGGATCGTAGTGTATTGGGTGTGATGTCAAGATGTAAGTATCACTTCAGTCATATGGAGATGATGATCACGCAGTGATATATAACTAGTACTCTTAAATACTGCAGCTATTGGGATAATATGACTAGGTCATGATTATCCGATTATAGAGACTAGTTACTAGTGATCCGATATATGCTTCGTACGGGGCAGACACAATTCCAGCCCTAGGCCTAGCATGTGACATCTGATACTGGATCGTAATACGCAATACTTCGTATACTACACCTGATAAATATTATATATTCCTCATTGAATATTTCTGGAGAATTGGGTAGGCACAGTGCTTTGTTAGAAGCCAACCATGTCTTGTAAATCAGTGAGAATGTGGTACCGGGTACGCATGTGTTCGGATAGTCCGATGACCGTATTTACAGCCAACATATCCAGGGATCTCTTGGGTCGCTTCCCAAAGATTCACCGATGACATTTGACTCGAACAAAATTAATCTGAGATTAATTACGGCAATAATTAATCTGGATTAATTATCAGAGAAAGAATTAATCTGGGATTAATTGCGTCATGAATTAATCTGGGATTAATTGCGTCATGAATTAATCTGGGATTAATTCATGAAAAAAATAGAACGCGATTAATTTGGAATTAATCGGCAAAGTAAATTTAATAGTTAAATTGGATTTTACTATTTAATTTATTTAATTGGGCTAAAATAATATATCGGATATATTAATTGAAATTGGATTTCAATACGGAATTAAAATTGGATTTTAATTCAAGCGAACAAATTAATTTGGAAATAATTCGTAAGCGACTTTCGTAATAATTTTACTAGGCATTATTAATTAATTAAATTAGATTTAATTAAGTCGCGACGGAAAATTTGTTTAATCGGATTAATCCAACCTGAGCCCAAAGTGTGTTGTGTAAGCCAACTTGAATTTGGAATTCAGTAATTGGGTGGGACCCACAACTCACATCACATGTCAAATAAGTGATGGAAGTAGTTGGCCATTATAAATAAAAACATTTATTCCACACAACACACACACTTTTGGAAAGCTACTATTCATATCTCTCTTCCTCTCAAAAACCCACCATTGTCGATTCTTGTTCTTCTTGGAGAAGAAATTTTGTTTCAATTTTTGGACAAAGCTAGCACTTTGGGAGTCAAAATAAGGTGATAGGGAAACTCACCCGCGAGTTTAGAACTCAACGACAAAGCTTGGAGCTTCTACATCCTTCAAAAATTTTTGAAATCTCAACCGATCAATGTAAGTAATTTCCGCAACTTATCTTTGATTTATCAACACACAAATCAATCTTAGAGATCCTTGGCATGTCTAGGACACTAACAATGGTATCAGAACGAGTTCTAAGCTTGATTTGGATTTTAGGGTTTATATACTTTAATTTGGGATTTTTTGCTTGGAGCATTGATTTACCTAAATTTAATATGTGGTTGTGTTTATATGATGTTGAATTGGATTTGTACATCTTTGGAATTGGAGAAAAATTGATTAGAAAAAAATCCCCAATTTCTTATCATAGCCGAAAATATACTCTAGAAGACTCATGGTGATTTTTTGAAAATTTGACAATTGGATGTGTTAATAGCATGAAAAAATCTTGTATGTTGATTTAATTGGATTGAAATCAAATTGAGTGTTATTTTATGCCAAATTACCGTGAGCTATAAGCATGTTGGAATGGATTGATTTTGCCTCAATTTTGTGTTGGACATGAATTGAGAATTAAAGCATGATTAATTAGATTAATTGATATTTTGGATATATTGGATTAATTAATTAATTATGGTAATTGCACTTTAACTAGATTAATATGTCATTTGGAATAATAAGATAATTTAATTTGTTGTATTTGGGCTTAATGGGCTTGGTTGGGCCAAGTATGGTTTTGGACAATTGGGTTGGATCCAATTGGGCCTAAAACCATTTCCATAAAGTCCAAATATGACAATTGGGTCTTTAAAAAATTAATTGGGCCTAATGGGCCTAAATTGATTTTTTGGCATATGGTGATTCCTATTTGGGCCTTGGCATTTTGGGTTTGATCCATATTGGCCAAAGCCCACGCATAAAGAATTAATTGAAAGCCCATTGGACTTTAATTGATAATATTGGATACTAATTGGGCCTTTGAGACCCATGAAGATTGTATTTGGAATCCAAGTCTAAAAGACACTAAAATAAGTGTAATTATTTAATTAGAATTAAATATGAATTAGTTTTGGATACAATTTAAAATTGGATTTAAAATTGTAGTTCGATATAATTCAAGAATACTTACTTTGAGTATTTATTAATCAAATCGTTGTTTGAACATTGGATGGTCATTAATTCAAAGATTAATTAATGGATTAGATTGATTGAATAACATGCTTTGTGTGAATACTTGGATGTATTTGTATGAATAATGTATATCGGATGGATATTATAAGGGTGTGGCAATTTTGGAAATTATTGTAATAAATTTAGAATTTATTTAAATTGGACCTGCGTGTCCAGCCTATCATCTCTTTACTCTTTGTATTTCTCTTCTCACCAATTCCCCTCAATGCAAATGAGGTTTCTTTAATGTATTATGTAATTAGGTAGAAGTATGAATAGTGCTAGCGGGAGAGAGGAAATGGAGAGATTTGTTCTAGGAACAAATTTGTTATATATCCATCCGCATATCATTATTAAATTTATTCGCGCCTTATTATGCTTTTAGAATGCATGTTTAAGGGTGTATGATGAGACCTAAACAAAGATAATAAATTGGTTGCCAATTTACGCGAAAAACCCTCATTAAATTTTAAGCGTTTTCCTTCCATTGAGTGGTTCTCTCTCAAGATCCAAGATTGGCATTAGTTTGTCGGCCAAAGTTAAGATCAATGTCCATCGCGGATGTGTTTGAACCACGAAAGCTTTATTCTATATCGTATGTCTTGGGCGATTGTGACTTGTTGGCCAAAGTCAAGGTCACTGCTAGTTCATCGACGTGGATTACGAAGCTTTCCCACTGTCAATGGGTCGTGCTTAACTGGAATCATTAAGCTTGTTGAGCCAAAACCAAGGCTTAGTTGATTCAGAGGAAAAGGTTAGGAAATATATATTGGATATATATCTCAGACTTGGAGGTCCACCTACCGGATCTAGGAATTGGATGAGATCCAATTGATCTTAGAGATCTACCTAGTTAAGATTCCTACAGCTTGTTGGCCAAAGTCAAGATTGTGTGTTATTTAACGGGATCCTAGCCCACTAGGAAACTAGGTTTCCCGAGTACTCCATAGAGGGTTAGAGGCTCGCCAAAAATTAGTGGGAGGTCAGTATTAATTTGCAATTTCGTTTAATACTTGCTTACACACGCTCTTTTATTTTATTTATCATCGTTATAAATATATATTAGTTGGACTAATATTAAATATTACTTTCTTTGAACAGTTAGACTGTACAAGACACTACTCCACTTGTAGTTGGTTATATAGTTGGACTATAGTAACCATTACATTTTGAGTGTACCTGATATCGTTGATTGGATAGTTGGACTATTGCAATCGAGATGGCTGGAAAGATTAGCGTTAAGGGACATAATCCTGGGTGAAAATGTCTTTAACGGCATAAATTTTCAGACTGGGAAATGAATCTCAGGATAGTCCTGGGAGCTGAGAAGTTACTCTATTGGATAGAGAAACCTCTCGGGGGACCTGAGCCTGGAGTTGAGCAAATAGTAGAGAATGAGCTTAGGAAGACTCATATGTTAACTTTAGTGCTCAATCCGTTATGGTTGCCGCAATGACTCCTTAATTTCCTCGTCAGAACTAAGGATTAGATCCTTATACCATGATGTTGAAATTAAATGATCTTCATAGATCTAACCTTAGATCTTAGAAATACGATTGCAAAAGAAGTTTTTTCGCTCGCGTATGTCAGAGGGTACATCTGTCGAGCACTGGGTGTCACAAATGATTGCTGACATCGAACAGCTAGGTTAGCTGGGCATTACCTACGAGGCCGAGACTTCCATAGATTTGATCTTACTGTCTCTGCCAGAATGCTGGGGCGGGTTCATCATGAACCAATAGAAAACTCTTGGAGAGTTAATGGCTATGCTCAAGGAGGCAGAGCCAGAGCTTCCAAAAGGACAAGAAGCGCAAGGCGCATATTTCTTCGACATCCCAGAAGGCCAAGGCTTGGCCGAAGGCTTCTGGGGGTGTGAAAAAAAAAAAAGGCAAAGGTAAAATCGTCACAGTCTTCTGGGAAGACAAAGGACATATCCCAAGATGTCTGCCTAAATTGTGGCAAACGGGGTCACTGGAAGCGTGACTACCGTATGGACAAGGCAGAATGAAGGAAGTGAAGGCGGGCAAGGCTCTGACTTCAGATATGTTTGTTATTGTAATAAACGTGTCCACTACTGGTTTTAAAATTGGATTTTGATACTGGATGTGGTACATACATATGTACTGATGTGCGTGATCTGCTGACTAGCAGGAGACTGGCTTCAGATGAGATCGACCTGCGAGTCAGAAACGGGACGAGAGTCGCTGTTTTGCTGTGGGAACCTAAGTTTGGAACTGCCCTTTGGGCGTGTACTGAAATTAGGAAACTATTATAATGTACCTAGTTTGACTAGAATATTATCTCTATATCTAGTTTTAACCCGTTGCAGGTATACCTTTATGTTCCAGAACACTTGGTGTTTTGTTTATAAGATGATATTGAGATATACACATTAGATGTGAATAACAGTATTATATTTCGAATTTAAATGAATCTCAAACATATAACATGACAAACAAAAGGCTCAATTGAGTAAATCAGATGAGATTTATTAGTGGCATTTGTTGTCTGGGACACATTAACAAGACTCGTATATCCACTCTCGAAAAAAGAATGAATGCTTGGACCGATTTGTTTGATCCTAATTCATATGATGTATGCGAATCTTATTTATTAGGCAAAGTGTTTAAAAACACCTTTTAGCAGTAAAGGTGTATTGTGTCATCCGAGCTGTTAGCCCTCGTTCATGGTGACGTAGTGGGCCCATATCTAGCCAGGCTGAGGTGGATAGAATACTTCATAACCTTTACGGATGTTTGCATCGCGTATGTTTAGTTAATCTATATGAAACACAAATCGAAACTTTTGAAACGAAGTAGGAAAACAAGACCGGCAAAAAAGTATTAAAATATTGTGGTTGGACCGTGGTTTGTAGAATACTTAAGCAATGAGTTCAAGATTACTTGAAAGAGTATGGTATTCTTCATGTGGACTCTCCCGGAACACCTCAATGACGTGATATGGTCCAAATGTGAGAAAGAAACCGAACTTTGTTGGATGGTAAGTTTAATAAAGAGTCGCATGAGCTACCCTTTCCTTCACGGGATACTGATGAGTGGTATTTATATCACTATTTCCCACTCATTTAACCTAATATTTGTATAGTTTCTTGAGTTTTGTGAATGTTTTGATGTATTTTGTGTTATTTTGTAGATAAATAAAGTTTGGAAAGCATTGGAGGCAATTTGGGGCAAAAACGGACAAAAAATGCGTCAACAGGGATATTTTGGTCTTTTGCGCGTCGCGACGCCCAGACTTCCGCGTCGCGACGTCTAAAATGCGCCGAACAGTGCTAACGTGCGCCGGGTCCACAAATCAGAATCTGAGAAAAGTTTGACTTTGCTAAAATGCGCCGTGCCACGTGTCACCATCACAGCCGACTGCTAACGTGCGCCGTGCCACGTGTCATCATCTATGCTGCCGACACTCAGATTGACACGTGTCGCCTCGTCATCAGCCATGCATCGGTCAAAAGTCAACTTCGCCATGTGTCACGCCACGTCACAAGGTCAACCAAGTCAACTTGCCACGTCAGCATCAGCCAATCACAGCGTGACACGTGTCGACACGTGTCGCAATTCTATGGTGCCGACAGTCTCTTTCCCACGTGTCGCCACGTCAGCGCCACGTCAGCATCAATAATTGAGTATCTATCTTATCTGACACGTGGCGGATAAGAATCTCAGCGACCAATCAGAAGCCGCCACGTGTCACAATAATTGAAGCCCAACCACTCTGCCACGTGTCACCTTATCATCTTATCCAGAATCTTCAAACCAGCGAACCAGAGCGTGCCACGTCGACAAATCCGGCGTCGCGACGCTGAGGACCTGGCGTCGCGACGCTGGATCCTACCGAGGCCTATAAATTGAGCTCGAGATTTCAGAATTCAGTGCACCACTCTCTCTCTTATAATTTTCTAAAGAGAGAGTTTCTCTCTCTACTTTCTTTTAATTTTAGTTTTTTAGTTTTTAGTTTTGTAATTAATTTTAATTACGTTTTGTTAATATAGTAATTTAATTTTACTTTTACTTTTTACAGTTTTTATTATTTACCATGAGGAGGTAACTCCCCAGCTAGGGTGAAAGGTAATTCTTTTACTGTTACTATTTAGATTAATCTCCCTTAAAAATAATATATTCACTATTTAAAATATTGACTTAAAAAGGATACCGCCAGATTGGTCGGTTGGTAATTCATTTTAATCTGATTTAAACCTGACTAATAAAGGATACCGCCAGATTGGTCGGTTGGTAATAATTTTGGTTCCGCCTTTATGGCTGGTTGGACTTAATTTGACTTAATCAGGTTACCGCCTATATGGCTGGTTGGAAAAAGAATCACAAGTTTATATATTATTTTATGGGAGATATCTAAATTAGTAGTAGTAAAAGTAATTCCTTTTACCTTAGCATTTTATTTTATTGTAATTTACTTTTCAGTATTTACTTTACCGCATTTTTACTTTATGTCTTTTATTTTCAAGTTTTTACTAGCCCTAGTTATGTGTTGTAACTAAATTAGTTATCTGGGGTTGTGATGAAATCCAATATCACCGTTTTATAAGGGTTAGATTATAGCTTGGGTAATATAAAGATTTATTTATTGAGTCTTAAACTTAATGCTTTTTCATTAACTGGCCATTAATAAAATTGATCTGGTAAATCTAAAATGAACTAGACATAGGGATTTTAGGTTTCAGCCTTAGACTCAATAGCCCACGATCTTCCTTGAGGATAGATAACCCTTTAATAGATTTCCTTACAGGATAGGAATATACCTGTCGGGCGGGGGGGGTAGCCATAATTGGAACTTAAACTTAATGAATCCAGATAATTTGGTTGACATAGACATATGGTTCAATTGGGTTAAACTGGGTATTTGTGTCTGACCATCGACAGAGGCCTTACACATAATTTAGTGTTCCAGGTTAATAAATCAATATATTACCCAACTTTAAGATAACCACTTCATCTTTAAAATGATATTGGAAGAAATCACAACCCTAGATAGTTTTTAATATTGAATTTTCTTAAAACCTATTTTCGACAATTTTATTTACTTGCTTTTAAATTTAGAATCGTCACCATTTCAAATCAATCAATCAACTGTTAGATATTAGTAATCATTTGACCTCATAAAATTAATAGTTTAGATATTAAGTCCTCGTGGGATCGATATTTTTATACTACTTGAACGATACGTGCGCTTGCGTTATACGTGTGTGTTTACGCCGGTCAAGTTTTTGGCGCCGTTGCCGGGGACTTATTTATCTTTTACTATTAGTTTAGGGGTTAGATACGTTACTTGTATCTAATTTCTTTTTACTTATTGTTTTTGTTTTCTTGTGTTTCAGGTTCTCAGAAACTACATGAGACGAACCAGAAGCTTTGAACTCCGACCGCTTGACCCAGAAATTGAAAGAACCATCAGACAGTTGAGAAGGGAAAGGCGAGAAGGCCAAGAAGCTTTAGTCAACATGGAACCTGAACCTTTGAACGTTGCACCACCAATTCCCATTCGAGACAGAACCATTCCGGTGGTTGACAGACTCATTTCCTGTATTGTACTTCCTCCCTTACCAGCAAATGCGTGTGACATCAAAACATGCATTCAGATGATTCAGCAGTTAGTTCAGTTCGGGGGGAATGCAACTGAAGATCCTAATTCCCACATCAGCAACTTCCTGGAAGTTTGCGGCACTTTAACTACAACAGAGCATCAAAAGAAGCAATGAGACTGCAAGTTTTTCCATATTCCCTGAAGGACAGAGCTAAAGCTTGGCTACATTCACTACCAGCAGGTTCTATCACAACTTGGAACACTTTAGCCACCAAATTTCTTGCAAAGTACTTTCCACCAGCCAGAACCGGAAAATTGAGGAATGACATCACATCCTTTGTACAACAAGATTCAGAATCCCTCTGCGAAGCTTGGGAAAGGTACAAAGATTTACTCCGGAAATGTCCTCACCATGAGATTCCAAAATGGCTTCAAGTTCAAACCTTCTACAATGGACTTTCTGGAATAATGAGAACCACAATCGATGCTGCTGCTGGAGGAGCCTTGATGGCAAAAGGAGAAGATCAAGCCTGGGACCTAATCGAAGAAGAAATGGCCAACAACAATTCCTTGTGGCCAACAGAAAGGAGCATGATCCAAAGAATTGCAGGAATTTATGAAGTTGGAGCAAACACAGCAGTGAATACCAGGCTGGATCAGATATGCAAATGTCTAGAAACACTTAGCACGCAAGTTGTGAACATCACTGGATCCACAAGTTCACCATATGGAGGAGCACCAGAACCAAACCAACATGAAGAGACGGTGAATTATGTCAACAATTTCAACAGACAAGGGAACAATTCATATTCCAACACCTACAACCCAGGGTGGAGGAATCATCCTAATTTATCATGGAGCAACAATTCAGGCCAACAGCAGAACTATCCACCTGAATTCCAGCAACAGAACAAAGGCCAGGAGCAGGCAAATGAATCAGGAATAACAGAAGTGTTGACCTACTTGAAAAAGATGGAAGCAAAACACGACTCTCAAGCAGCAAGATATGATGCTATATTTCAAAAGCATTCAGCTCTATCAAAGCACTGGAGAATCAAATCGGACAACTGGCCAATGCTCAGAGTTACAGACCGCCAGGTACCCTTCCTAGCAACACAGAGCCAAATCCAAGAAACATGGGGAAGGAAGCAATGTCATGCCATCATGTTAAAAAGCGGTACTGAAATCAACAAAGATGTTGGAGTCAAAACAGCTGCTGAGGAAGTTCCAAAAGAAACAAAGCAACAGATGGAGGAAAAAGAAGCAAAGGAAAAAGAACAGATCACTCCACCTCCACCTTTTCCTCAACGTCTTCAGAAGAACAAATTGGACAAGCAGTTTTCTCGGTTCCTGGAGATCTTCAAAAAGCTGCATATCAACATTCCATTTGCAGAAGCGTTGGAACAAATGCCCACCTATGCCAAATTCATGAAAGATATTCTTTCACGAAAACGGAGATTGGGAGATTACGAGACAGTAGCATTAACAGAAGAATGCAGTGCCATCATTCAGAGGAAACTTCCCCCAAGTTGAAAGATCCTGGCAGTTTCACTGTTCCTTGCGTCATAGGAGAACATAACTTTGGTAAGGCTTTGTGTGATTTAGGTGCGAGTGTTAACTTGATGCCTTTTTCTATTTTCAGGAAATTACAGATTGGGAGAAACAATGCCAACTTCAGTCTCACTACAACTTGCTGATAGAACGCTCGTATTCCGAGAGAGGTGTAGTTGAGGATGTGCTGGTCAAGGTTGACAAATTCATTTTCCCAGCAGATTTTATTGTCCTTGATATGGAGGAAGACGCAGACGTGCCAATCATCCTTGGGAGACCATTCTTGGCTACAGGTCGAACCATTATTGATGTACAAAAAGGAGAATTAACCATGAGGGTACAGGACCAAGAAGTAACATTCAATGTTTTCAAGGCCATGAATTTCCCAGATGATGAAAAGAAGGAGGAGGAATGTTTCAAACTCGATGTGATACACAGTACCATTCAGAACTCTGATGATGAAAGACAAAGTTCTACTGACAAACTTAAAACATGTCAATTGCCTGTGGAGCCTAAAGATAAAGCATTTTGTACTGAAAGAGCCAATTCTTGCACTACAAGCAACAGAAGAGAAAAAGTTCCACCAGCTCAACGAATTGGAGGAATTTCACAATCAGCCTTTTGAGGATGCCAAATTGTACAAAGAAAAGGGCAAGAAAAGACATGATGAGAAGTTAGTGCGCATACAACTGGAACCAGGGCAGAAGGTACTGTTAAACAAATCAAGGGTGAAATTCTTCCCATGGAAGCCAAAATCACGGTGGTCAGGTCCATTTGTGATCACCAAAGTTTTACCAAATAGAGCCGTTGAGATACATGATCCTGACGCTAACAAAACTTTCAAGGTTAAAAACAAGCGTGTCAAGCACTACTGGGGAGAATCATTTGAGCGACAAAAAGAAAGTGTTACACTTTCAGATCCAGCTTAACGTTCGAGAAGCCAAGTCTGGCTGACGACTTTAAACTTAGCGCTAGCAGGGAGGCAACCCATGCAATTTGTGTATATATTGTGATTTGGTGTGTTTTATTTTTGTGTGTTTAATTTTTGCAGGATTAGTCATTTCAAATGGAAGATGCTCTCGCAAATCTTCGCAAGCAATTTCCTTCTCTCCCTCAAAAATCTCTGATGAAAGTTTACAAAGCTCGCTTGGAACGGATGAGGTTACTGACAATCACGGTATTCCTAATGATATTCGTTGGTAATTGAAGCACGAGTCCGATTGGCAGGTGAGTCTTCTGACTCTTTTATTTCACATCTGCCTGGTTTTGGAAGAAGCACCTATGCAAAGAAACGAAGAGCTAAGCAAATGGGTGTTTGTTTAAATGTGCACGATTTAATTGCAACACTCGTTGTCGTTCTTTAGGAATGGTGTCTGATAATCGCGAAGACAAAATTAAATTCATTAGGGATGGCTTGAGTAAGGAGTCTTTAGATGAAATATCTTCAACTCTTGAGACGCATCCCAGTGGATATGTTCACATTGCCATTCGCAAATTACATACACAATTCCAAAAAGAAAGACAACTGTTAAGTCTCGGGAATCTGACTCAAAAAGACCCTGTTTGCCAATTTATAAGAAAATTGGATGGGAAGCTTGTCCCTGACGCATAGACGTCAATCAAGCCGTTACTTTTCTTGTAAATATTATATCTCTTTGTCTTTTCTTAATAATTGTGATTTGTTTTGTTGTTTTCTTTTATTTTCTCCGACAGGATCCAGACCTTTTTGACTATCACGATATTATATTTCGCTACTAATCGTCCTCTGGAAGATACTTGTGCTATTTTTACTCACCCTTTTCAGGTACTATAAATTCAGCCCGTCATTGCACTTTTGAAGGCATCCAGAGTTGAGAAAGAAATACATAAAAAAATGGAAGCCACTTCAAGAAGACGAGAGTTGAAAACATCTGTGTGTTTTGCGGTAGTAGTGTTGGTACTAAACCACAATACGTAGAAGCAGCACAGGAATTGGGTCGAGTCTTAGCTGCAAGGAATATGCACTTAATATATGGCGGAGGCAATCTTGGACTTATGGGGATCGTTTCAAAGGCTGTACAGGAAGGAGGCAGTCATGTTTGGGAATCATCCCAAAACCCTTGGCAGAGGCAAATCTTATTGGATCATCAAACGGAGAGGAACTGATCGTGCCAGGTATGTCTGAACGACTGGTAGAAATGATTAACCGTGCTGATGCTTTTATCGCTTTGCCAGGTGGCTTGGGTACATTGGAGGAAATTTTTATAGTCTATCTTGGGCGAACCTGAACATACACCAGAAACCGCTTGGACTGTCAACGTTGATGGATTTTATGATTTTCTTTGTGTGTTTCTTGATGATGCTCGGAGAAATGGGTTCGTGTCAAAACCTTTGAAAGAACTCCTCTTCACTGCCAGAACTGCTCCGGATCTAATAGACCAACTCATAGCCTATGAACCACAAGTTGACCCTATCCTTTCAAAGATAAATTGGTCCGAGGACGATCGTGGTAAGAGGCGTCGGTTAATCTGGATCTTAACCTTTAATTTCCTGTAGAATTTCAGCTAACCAGGTATTACCTTCTAAACTCTTCTTCTACTGTTTAAGACATTGGGGACAATGTCTCATTTAGGTTTGGGGGAGGGAATTAGTTGATTAGTACCTTGTTTTTAGTTTGTGTGTTGTTTTTATTTTAGTCCAAAATTTTTCGAAAAATACAAAAAAAAATTGGAAAATTTTCAAAAATTACAAAAATATTTTTTTGTTTTTTGTTTTTATTTTGACTAAAAAGGTGAAATTGGTAAGAGATAGCTGAGTAAGGAGTTTCCACTCCTGAGACGTATCTCAAACCTATTTCGAAACAAGTTAATTTTTGTTTATTTCATTTTGAATTATTTAATTTGTGAATTCTCCTTAAAACGGACTAAAAGGAATCTTCATATGCTCAGTTAGCAGATATTATCAACATATATAGTAACATACGGACATGAGCTAAAAATTGAAAAGTTTGTAATATTCAGTACTCTAGTTTAATTGGAGGAAGCATCTCAAAAAGCAATGGAGTAAAAAAAAAAAAAAAAAAAAAGTATCTAGATCCGGGTTATTAAGTCTGTAAGGGTGTTTTAACATCTAGTGCCCTAAAACCAACTGGTTTGGGAGTCACTGGCCCAAAGCTCGTTACATGGATCAAAGATGCTGCAAAAATATATATATCTGAAGTCTGAGTAATTAAGTCCGTAGGGGTGTCTTAACACCTGGTGCCCTAAAGCCAACTGGTTTGGGAGCCACCGACCCAACACTCGTTACATAGATGGAAGATATTGTATATAAATAAAAAAATAGAGAAAAAATCAAAGAAAAAATCAGAAAAATGAGAAAAAATATTCCATTGCTCCAAAAAGTGTGAAATCTGATAGAACTTTAGGACAAAAATATTACTCTCTTATCAACTGCACTTATGACTGTTGTGGGCAAAAATGAGTTGATTAATATTTGTTGGCTGTGTATATGGAGAATGGTAAAAATAATCGGAGAATTTACTTATTCAGTAATTTAAAATAAAACAAAACAACTAGTAACTTGGAGTAGAAGTTTCACCTGATTAGTCACTAACATCTTTATTCTCTTTTCGCTTGTCTTTTTGCTTTTGTGTGCATTAGTTTTAACTACCTTTTTACTTTTGTAAAAATGTTTGTGGGTATCATTGCTGTAAACCCTCACGAGACTACAACTCGTCCACTAGGGACACCTAGGGGTTTAAAGGCTTGTTGCATACGCTAAATGCAACCTGTGATCCCTACGAAAGTGGCTTAGTTAATTATTTATGTTATTTTATTTTATGTTTTGCTCGAGGACTAGCAAAATGTTAGGTTTGGGGGTGTGATGAGTGGTATTTATATCACTATTTCCCACTCATTTAACCTAATATTTGTATAGTTTCTTGAGTTTTGTGAACGTTTTGATGTATTTTGTGTTATTTTGTAGATAAATAAAGTTTGGAAAGCATTGGAGGCAATTGGGGCAAAAACGGACAAAAATGCGTCAACAGGGATATTTGGTTTTTAAGCGCGTCGCGACGCCCAGACTTCCGCGTCGCGACGTCTAAAATGCCCGAACAGTGCTAACGTGCGCCGGGTCCACAAATCAGAATCTGAGAAAAGTTTGACTTTGCTAAAATGCGCCGTGCCACGTGTCACCATCACAGCCGATCTGCTAACGTGCGCGTGCCACGTGTCATCATCCTACGGTGCCGACACTCAGAGTTGCCACGTGTCGCCACGTCATCAGCCATGTCATCGGTCTCAAAAAGTCAACTCGCCATGTCACGCACGTCACAAGGTCAACCAAGTCAACTTGCCACGTCATCATCAGCCAATCACAGCGTGACACGTGTCGACACGTGTCGCAATCTATGGTGCCGACAGTCTCTTCCCACGTGTCGCCACGTCAGCGCCACGTCAGCATCAATAATTGAGTATCTATCCTTATCTGACACGTGGCGGATAAGAATCTCAGCGACCAATCAGAAGCCGCCACGTGTCACAATAATTGAAGCCCAACCACTCTGCCACGTGTCACCTTATCAGCTTATCCAGAATCTTCAAACCAGCGAACCAGAGCGTGCCACGTCGACAAATGGCGTAGCGACGCTGAGGACCTGGCGTCGCGACGCTGGATCCTACCGAGGCCTATAAATTGAGCTCGAGATTTCAGAATTCAGTGCACCACTCTCTCTCTTATAATCTTTCTAAAGAGAGAGTTTCTCTCTCTACTTTCTTTAATTTTTAGTTTTTTAGTTTTAGTTTTGTAATTAATTTAATTACGTTTTGTAATATAGTAATTTAATTTTTACTTTTACTTTTTACAGTTTTTATTATTTACCATGAGGAGGTAACTCCCCCAGCTAGGGTGAAAGGTAATTCTTTTACTGTACTATTTAGATTAATCTCCCTTAAAAATAATATATTCACTATTTAAAATATTGACTAAAAAGGATACCGCCAGATTGGTCGGTTGGTAATTCATTTTAATCTGATTTAACCTGACTAATAAAGGATACCGCCAGATTGGTCGGTTGGTAATTTAATTTTGGTTCCGCCTTTATGGCTGGTTGGACTTAATTTGACTTAATCAGGTTACCGCCTATATGGCTGGTTGGAAAAAGAATCACAAGTTTATATATTATTTTATGGGAGATATCTAAATTAGTAGTAGTAAAAGTAATTCCTTTTACCTTAGCATTTTATTTTATTGTAATTTACTTTTCAGTATTTACTTTACCGCATTTTTACTTTATGTCTTTTATTTTCAAGTTTTTACTAGCCCTAGTTATGTGTTGTAACTAAATTAGTTATCTGGGGTTGTGATGAAATCCAATATCACCGTTTTATAAGGGTTAGATTATAGCTTGGGTAATATAAAGATTTATTTATTGAGTCTTAAACTTAATGCTTTTTCATTAACTGGCCATTAATAAAATTGATCTGGTAAATCTAAAATGAACTAGACATAGGGATTTTAGGTTTCAGCCTTAGACTCAATAGCCCACGATCTTCCTTGAGGATAGATAACCCTTTAATAGATTTCCTTACAGGATAGGAATATACCTGTCGGGCGTTGGGGGTAGCCATAATTGGAACTTAAACTTAATGAATCCAGATAATTTGGTTGACATAGACATATGGTTCAATTGGGTTAAACTGGGTATTTGTGTCTGACCATCGACAGAGGCTTACACATAATTTAGTGTTCCAGGTTAATAAATCAATATATTACCCAACTTTAAGATAACCACTTCATCTTTAAAATGATATTGGAAGAAATCACAACCCTAGATAGTTTTTAATATTGAATTTTCTTAAAACCTATTTTCGACAATTTTATTTACTTGCTTTTAAATTTAGAATCGTCACCATTTCAAATCAATCAATCAACTTGTTAGATATTAGTAATCATTTGACCTCATAAAATTAATAGTTTAGATATTAAGTCCTCGTGGGATCGATATTTTTATACTACTTGAACGATACGTGCGCTTGCGTTATACGTGTGTGTTTACGCCGGTCAGATCCGCTTTTGAACAGTGCATATCTTATTTTGACTAAGGCTTCCGACCAACGTCCTGTTGGACAGACTCCATCTGAAATATGGACAGGAAAGAAACCGGGTTTTCTCATCCTGAAGATTTGGTATGTGGGCATATATTACCTTTGGATTGTGTCAAATTAGAACCCAAATCGGATAAGTGCCTGTATGTAGGTTGTCCAAGGTAATAAACCAAAAGTATATTACTTATACAACCCACAAGAAGAACAATGTATTTAATTGCCTCTCCATGCGGTTTCCTTAGAGGAATTCCTAAATGCAGTGGTTACGTGGGAGGAAAGTAACACTTGATGAAAATCCGAGTGATACTGTTCCTGGCACTGACCCCTTCAGGAACATGAACATTTCATCAGGTATGAGATTGTCCACAATCTTCTAATACAAGAACCGCGTAGGTTAGGTTGGAGAGAGTCAGCAAACAACCTAAAGCGTATGGGTTTCTGATCTCACCTCACGTAGACATTAGTCTTATTGAGGATAATGAGCCAGCTACGTATGAGGAGCGACACTAGGTATCGACTCCGCTATATGGCAAGGTTCATGAAGTCGAAATGGATTCCATGTATACAACCAAGTTTGGAACTGGTTGATGTACCAGAAGTCCGAAATATATTCCATGTATATATTTCTTCTTATATGGATGAGAATTTGTTTAATAATATTACTTATTAGTTGTCTTTTACTATTTTAATACGCATGATAAGATACTATTAAGGAGTGGAATAGTATCATTGTAGGATAAATTTTTTCTAATTTATATATTGTGGTGGCTTAAATATAGAACCTCTTATAACAAAATAATTATTAAAAAGTATCAAACAATTATTAAGTTCAAACTATTAAAGTGTTTACAAAAACATAAATGTCTATCACACCTATATGTTGTTTCAATTCCCCATCACATCCATATAGTTTAAAAATGCCTCAAAACACATTTTCTTCTAAAATTTTTACTTAGTTGATAATTTTTCCCAGGAAACAATTAAAATAAATGTCAAAAACTTTATATTTAACCAAAAAAAAAAATTAAGACGGAATTTAAAATTGTCAACCTAAGCAAAAACTTCTTTTTTAACAAGAAAATGAAATTATTAAATTAAGAAGGATTAGCTATAAGTATAATTATTATTTAAATTATAATTATAATTATAATCATGTAAAATGTATTTCATAGAGAGAAAATTTTATTAAGTTAGATTATTACTATTATTTTTTACGTTTTATAATTATTAAGAAAATATTTAATATATTTGAATTAGTTGTGATTATATATAAACATACAAAAAAAACATTAATTTAAACAAATAAAAAGTTAAATTTGATTTTTTGTTAAAATTTATATAATTACATTTTTAAAAGCATTTTGTAATGTTAATTATCTAAATAGAATAAGGATAAAAATATCAAATTATGTTAATGTATTTTTCCCTTCTTGTCCCATTTGGGATGGGATTTGAGACATATTTTTATGTCCCATTTTAAAAATATGTCCCATTTTAAAAACAGAGCAGGACGGGATAAAAAAATTTATATATCGAAAATTCAAGCGGGACGAGATGAGATAACGAAATGGAACGGGATTTAACAGGATATGGGACTAGACCGTGATGATTTTTTGTCCCAAAAAATACTATGGGATAGGATTTTCATCTTGCTTTCGTCAGGACGATATCGAAAAATCTCGTCCCATCGCGGCCCACTGTCAACCTTAAGTTAAATGGATAGTTTGGAGTATTTTGTAAATTATAAGGATGTAATTGTTAGTGTTCCTAGAACATGCCAAGATCGTCTAAGAGTGATTCGTGTGTGAATATTAAAGAGAGTTGCGGAAAAAACTCACCTTGATCGGATTTATGATTTCAAAAATTCCTTCTTTGTTGGATCTCCAAGCTTGTTTGTTGAGTTCAAAACTCTCGGGTGAGTTTCCCTATCACCTTTCTATGACTCCCAAAGTGCTAGCTTTGTCCAAAATTGAAACAAAATTTCTTCTCAAAGAAGAACAAGAATTGGCCAATTTGGGTTTTGGAGGAGAGAATGAATAGTTACTTTTAGTTTCAAAAACTTGTTGTAAAAAGTCTTGACTTCCAAAAGTTGTGTTGAGTAATTAAAGTCTAACCATTAATATTTCCAACTACTCCATGACCTTGTGACATGTGATGTAAGTTGTGGGGTCCCACCCAATTTGAATTCAAAATTCAAGTTGGTTCACACAACACACTTTGGGCTCGGTTTCGTTTAATCCGATTATTAAACAAATTTTCCGTCGCGACGTAATTAAATCTAATTTAATTAAATAATAATGCCTTGTCAAATTATTACGAAAGTCGCTTACGAATTAATTCTAAATTAATTCGTTCGCTAGAATTAAAATCCAATTTAATTCCGTATTGAAATCCAATTTCAATTAATATATTCTAATATATTATTTTAGCCCAATTAAATAAATTAAATAGTAAAATACAATTTCACTATTAAATTTATTTTGCCGATTAATTCCAAATTAATCGCGTTCTCTCTTCTCGACGAATTTAATCCCAGATAAATTCTCGACGTAATTAATCCCAAATTAATCTTTTCTGATAATTAATCCCAGATTAATTATTGCCGTGATTAATCCCAGATTAATTTTATCTCTCATAATTAATCCATATTAATTTTGTTTGGGTCAAATCTCATCAGTGAATCTTTGGGAAGCGACCCAAGAGATCCCTGGATATGTTGGCAGTAGTAAATACGGTCATCGGACTATCCGAATACGTGCGTACCTGGTACCACATTCATACCGATTTACAAGACATGGTTGGCTTCTAGCAAAGCACCGTGCCTACCCAATTCTCCAGAAATATTCTTCTGCGGAATACAAGATCTTTATTAGGCGTAGTAAACGTAGTATTGCGTATTACGATCTAGTATCAGAATTTCACATGCTGGGTCTGGGGCTGGAATTATGTCTGCCCCGTACGAAGCATATATCGGATCTCTGGTAACTAGTCTCTATAATCGGATAATCATGACCTTGTCATATTATCCCGATGGCTGTAGCATACAAGAGTATCAGTTCCGTATCATGCGTGATCATCATCGCCATATGACTGAAGTGATACTTCCATCTTGACATCACACCCAATACACTACGATTCTCAGTATACCCAGAAGAGGCGTACACAGAACCTGTTAAAGCCCTAGATGACCAAAACCGAAGTATACTGATTGTCGCAAGTATTAGCGATGCAGGTCTTAGGTTAAGACCAAATACATCTACCCTGATTCGGATTCCCATAGACACATAGTCATACTAACAATGGGATTCCGAGGGGTCGATCCAGAGCGAAGCTGTTTCCGTACCATCAGTAAACATAACCTCCTATTACACTTGCATGAGTATCTAACACCCAAACATATGAGAACTATGCAGTTACGCTTCCATAACACGCACAAGTGTAATACTAGCCTATTCCGCATTATCGATGTCCAGTCTCGATAATACTACGATTAGGGATATTTAATGATTAAACCTTACGTGGATTAATATTGTCTTATATATTATTAATCTGATACTAATCATATGGACTTTCATCATTTATATATCCCGGTAATCCGATTAAAAATGATAAAAGAGCAATTTCTTTATCACATAGTTAATTTGTACAACAACACCATGTTTTGTACAAATAGTGATGATATGGGTCATAATTGTCCAATAATCTCCCACTTGGCCTATAGCCAATCACTCAAGTGTTCTACACCTGAACCATGTACGGTTCGCTCAAACATCTGCTGAGAAACAGCTTTCGTCAGCAGATTTGCAATGTTATCATATGATGCGTTTATTCGATCATCACATCGCCACGATGTATGATGTGACGAATCAGATGAAATCTTTGAAGTACATACATGGATCATTGATGAGACCGTGATTCTTTAGCCTATGATGTAGCCTAGCTCAGCTACTAATAGAACTACTCCTAATCCAATTAGTATTACATAGATCCAAAATACTTCTATTGTTTCCTCAGCTACAGTAATGTTGCGCTCTTGTTGTTTATTCGGCAACAGTATCTTGCTTGGAAGATTTCCAGCTCACTGTTCTGTTATTCAAACTAAATATGTACCCTTATTGCGACTTAAAGTCGTCTTTATCGGTTTGGAAACTTGCATCGGTGAACCTAATCACCTCAAGTTCTCATTCTCCATATTTCCAGAAAGCATCCTTAGTTCGTCCAAGATACTTAAGGATGTTCTTTACATTAATCCAGTGACCATCACCCGGATTGGCCTGATTGTGACTCAACATGCTCAAAGCATATGAGACACCGGGTCACGTACATAAAAAAACATACTAACACTGAGAGAGTGTCAGCACCTTTCTAGATCTATCCCAGTAGATCTTTATTCCTACAATAAAACATGCTTCTCCCAGGTATACCATGGAGAATTTTAATGAAAGCCAAGCTTTCACCGATTATATTATGGGAATGTTATTGCTAAGAAGCAATACATCATCAACTTGTAGGACATTCATTGTCAGTGCGCTCCCACTAACCTTCTTATATACATAAAAATCACATTCGTTTTGAATGAAATCATATACCATCATGATCTCATCAAAAACATTAGTTCCAAGAAAGAAATGCTTGCTTCAATCCATAAATGGATCGATTTAACTTGCAAACCTTGTTTGCATGTTTTGGCACACAAAATCGTCAGGATGTTGTAAACATCCTCCAAAAAGTTTCATTAAGGAAAGCGATTTTGACGTCCATGTGCCATATTTCATAAATGAAATATGCAGCATTAGCAAGCATTATCCAAATGGATTTAATCATGGCAACATGTGAAAAAATTTCTTCGTAGTCGACACTATGTCGTTGACGATATCATTCTGTACAAGCCTAGCCTAGCTGTGTACATTTGTATGTTGCCATCCATGTATGTCTTCCTTGAAGACTCATTTAGTACCAATAGGCAAAATGCCTTTGGTACATCAACCAGTGTCCAAACTTTGTTGGTATACATGAAATCCATTTCGGACATCATGGCACTTTGCCATAAAAGGAGTCGATACCTTGTATCACTTCCTCATACGTAGCCATTTCATCTTTCCTCAATAAGATTGACATCTATATGAGGTGAGATCAGAAACCCATACCTCCCAGGTTGTTTTATGACTCTCTCCGACCTGCGCGGTTCTTGTGTATTCGAAGATTGTGGAATAGTCTCATCTCTGATGAACTGTTCGTGTTCCGTAAGGATCGGTGCCAGGAATAATATTACTCTGATTTGCATCAAGTTTTACTTTCCTCCCACTTACCAATGCATATAAGAATTCCTCTTAGGAAAACTGCATGGAGAGCAACAATTACATTGTTCTCTTGTGAGTTGTAGAAGTATTATACTTTGGTTTCCCTAGGACAACCTACAAATAGGCATTTATCCGATTTGGGTTCTAGTTTGGTATCATCCAAACGTTTAGAGTATGCCCAGCATTCCCAAATCTTCAGGAATGAGAAACCCGGTTTCTTTCCTATTCATATCTAATATGAAGTTTGTCTAACAGATTTTCATGGAACCTTATTCAAAATAAGTATTGCACTGTTTAATGTGTATCCTCAAAAGGAAATTGATAGCTCAAAGCGACTCATGATTAACCTTACTATGTCCAACAAAGTTCGGTCTCTCTGTTCGGACGCACCGTCAAATTGAGGTGTCTCGGGAGGAGTCCACTGTGAAAGAATAACATACTCTTTCAAGTAATCTTGAAACTAATATGTTCAAGTATTTTACACTATGGTCTGACCGTAATGTTTTTAATACTTTTACCGGTCTATTTTCTTACTTCGTGTCGAAACTCTTTGAATTACTCAAAAGTTTCTTACTTGTGTTTCATAAGATACACATAACCGTAACGCGATGCCACATCCGTAAAGGTTACGAAGTATTCATATCCACCTTTAGCCTAGCTATACATGGGCCCACTAACGTCACTATGAACGAGGGCTAACAGATCGGTGGCAGTTGCACTTTTACCAAGTAAAATGTGTTTTAGGCACTTTGCCTAATAAACTAGATTCGTAGACATTATTTGAATTAGAATCAAATCCGTCCTAGTATCCACTCTTCGAAAGTGTGGATATACGAGTCTTGTTAATGTGTCACAGACAACAATGCCACTTTTAAGTCTCAACATATTTATTAAGTTTGAGCTTTTATTTTTCATATTATATGTTTGAGATTCATTTATATGCTAAATATAAATGTTGTTATTCACATCAAATGTGATTATCTCAATATCATCTTTATAAAAAAAATACTTTCCTAATATAAAGGTATACCCACACGGGTGAACTTGATATAGAGATAATGTTTTCAGTCAAACTAGGTACATTATAACAGTTTCCTAATTCAAGTACATGCCCCAAAGGCAGTTCAAAACTTAGGTTTCTACGGTTTAAAACAGCGACTCTCATCCCGTTTCCGACTCGCAGGTCGATCTCATCTGAAGTCAGTCTCCTACTAATCAACAGATCCCGGACATCCGTACATATATTTATGTACCACATCCAGTATCTAAAATCCAATTTTAAAACAGCAGTGGACATGTTATAAAACAAACATACCTGAAGTAGGAGCCTTGCCCGTCTTCACTTCCTTCATGTCTGCCTTGTCCATACGGCAGTCACGCTTCCAGTGACCCTGTTTGCCACAGTTTACGCAGACATCTTGGGATATGTCTTTTGTCTTCCCAGAAGACTGTGACGATTTAGCCTTGCCATTTTCTTCACACCCCCAGAAGCCTTCGGCCAATCATTGGCCTTCTGGGATGTCGAAGTAAAATGCGCCTTGCGCTTCTTTCCCTTTTGTAAGCTTTGGCTCTGTCTCCTTGAGCATAGCCATTAACTCTCCAAGAGTTTTTCTTATTGCAATTAGTACTTCTAAGATCTAAGAATAGATCTATGAAGATCCTTCAATTTCAATATCATACTATAAGGATCTAATCCTTAGTTCTGACGAAGAAATTAAGGAGTCATTGCGGCAAGCATAACAGATTGAGCACTAAAGTTATCATCACCATGAGTCTTCCAAAGCTCATGCTCCACTATTTGCTCAACTCCGGGCTCAGGCCCGAGATGTCACTCTATCAAATAAAGTAACTTCTTGGCTCCTAGGACTATCCTGAGGTTCTATTCCCAATTTGAAAATTGAAGCTGCTTAAAGACATTTTCACCCAATTTAATGATTTAAACGTTAATCTTTCAGTTATCTTGATTCCAATAGTCCAACTATCCAATCAACGATTTCGGGTACAATCGAATATAATGATTTCTATAGTCTAACTATATAATCAATTACTATTGATTGGTTATTTTCAAATGTATTGATTACTATAATCCAATTATATAACCAACTATAAATGATCGGTAAAATTCAAATATATTGATTACTATAATCCAATTATATAATCAACTATAAATGAAATATTTTGATACAATCCAACTATTTAATTAAAACAACAATTGAATATTAGTCCAACTAATATATATAAATTTTTAATGACGAAAAATGAAATGAGCGCGTATTGGCAAGTATCTAAACGAAATTGCAAATTTAATACTTGCCTCCCACTTTTTTCGGCGAGCCTCTAACCCTCTGTGGCGTATTCGGGAAACCTAGTTTCCTAGTGGGCTAGGATCCCGTTAAATAACACACAACCTTGACTTTGGCCAACAAATTGTATGAAACTTAACTAGGTAGATCTCTAAGATCAATTGGATCCCATCCAATTCCTAGATCCAGTAGTTGGACATCCAAGTCCAAAACATATATCCAATATATGCCAATATATCTGATATATTCCCTAACATTTTTCCTCTGAATCAACTAAGCCTTGGCTTTGGCTCAACAAGCTTAATGAAACCAGTTAAGCGTGACCCATTGACAGTGGGAAAGCTTCGTAATCGAGGTCGATGAACAATAAGTGACCTTGACTTTGGCCAACAAATCACAACTTGCCCAAGAAGTACGATATGGAACAAAACCTTCATGATTCAAACACATCCGCGATGGAAAAAGGTCTTGACTTTGGCCAACAAACCAATGTCAATCTTGGATCTTGAGAGAGAATCACTCAATGGAAGGAAAAACACTTAATATAAAATGAGGGATTTTGTCGCGATTTGGCAACCAATTTATTATCTTTAATTAGGTCTCATCATACACCCTTAAGCATGCATTCTAAAAGCATAATAAGGCGTGAATAAAATAATAATGATATTCGGATGGATATACAACAAACTTTGTTCCTAGAACAAATCTCTCCATTTCCTCTCTCCCGCTAGCACTATTCATACTTCTACCCAATTACATAATACAATAAAGAAACCTAATTACATTGAGGGGATTGGTGAGAAGAGAATACAAAGAATCGAGAGATAAAGGCAAGACACGGCATGTCCAATTTAATAAATTCTAAATTTATTACAACAATTTCAAAAATTACCCTCACCCTTCTAATATCCATCTGATATACATTATTAATACAATACATCCATGTATTCACACAAAGCATGTTATTCAATCAATCTAATCCAATTAATTAATCTTTGAATTAATGACCATCCAATGTTCAAACAAGCGTTTAAGAATAAATACTCAAAATACGTATTCTTGAATTATATTGAACTAAAATTTTAAATCCAATTTAATTTGTATTCAATACTAATTCTTATTTAATTCCAAATTAAATAATTACACTTTTAATGTGCCTTTACGACTTAGATTCTAAATCTAATCTTAATGGGTCTCAAAGGCCCAATTAACATCCAATGTCAATTTAATTAAAGTCCAATGAGTTTTTAATTAATTCATAAGGCATAGACTTTGGCAACCAAAGCCCAATAAGGAATCACCATTTGCCATTAAATTAATTTTGGCCCATTAGGCCCAATTAAAATTTTAAAGGCCCAATTATCATATTTAGACTTTATGGAAATGGTTTTAGGCCCAATTGGATCCAACCAATTATCTTAAACCAAAATTGGCCCACCAAGCCCATTAAGCCCAAATACAATAAATTAAATTAACTCATTATTCCAAATTACAAATTAATTCAATTCAAGTGTAATTACCATAATTAATTAATTAATCTAATGCTTCCAAAACACTAATTAATTCAATTAATCATGCTCTTTAATTCCAATTTATGTCCAATACAAATTGAAGCAAAAAAATTAATTATAACATGCTTATAGCTCACGGCAATTGTGCATAAAATAACATCCAATTTGATTTCAATCCAATTAAATCAACATACAAGATTTATTTCATGCTTTAAAACATATCCAATTGTCTAAAATCAAAAAATCACCATGAACAACCTATGGTAATTTTCGGCCAAGCATGTGAATTTGGGGAAAATTAATCTAATCAATTTTTCACAAAATCAATGATGCACAAATCCAATTCAACATCATATAAACTCAACTAAACCATCATTTAAGAAAATCAATCTCCAAAAACAAAATTCCAAAATTGAAGTTTAAGAACCCTAGAATTCCAAATCAAACTTAGATCGCTCTGATACCCTTGTAAGTGTTCCTAGAACATGCCAAGATCATCTAAGAGTGATCCGTGTGTGAATATTAAAGAGAGTTGCGGAAAAAACTCACCTTGATCGGATTTAGGATTTCAAAAATTCCTTCTTTGTTGGATCTCCAAGCTTGTTTGTTGAGTTCAAAACTCTCGGGTGAGTTTCCCTATTACCTTTCTATGACTCCCAAAGTGCTAGCTTTGTCCAAAAATTGAAACAAAATTTCTTCTCCAAGAAGAACAAGAATCGGCAATTTAGGTTTTGGAGGAGAGAATGAATAGTTCCTTTTAGTTTCAAAAACTTGTAAAAAGTCTTGACTTCCAAAAGTTGTGTTGAGTAATTAAAGTCTAACCATTAATATTTCCAACTACTTCCATCACCTTGTGATATGTGATGTAAGTTGTAGGTCCCACCCAATTTGAATTCAAAATTCAAGTTGGTTCACACAACACACTTTGGGCCATGTTTCGTTTAATCCGATTAAACAAATTTTCCGTCGCGACGTAATTAAATCTAATTTAATTAAATAATAATGCCTTGCAAAATTATTACGAAAGTCGCTTACGAATTAATTCTAAATTAATTCGTTCGCTAGAATTAAAATCCAATTTTAATTCCGTATTGAAATCCAATTTCAATTAATATATCTAATATATTATTTTAGCCCAAGTAAATAAATTAAATAGTAAAATCCAATTCAATATTAAATTTATTTTACCGATTAATTCCAAATTAATCGTGTTCTCTCTTCTCGACGAATTTAATCCCAGATAAATTCTCGACACAATTAATCCCAGATTAATTATTTTCTGATAATTAATCCCAGATTAATTATTACCGTGATTAATCCCAGATTAATTTTCTCTCTCATAATTAATCCCAGATTAATTTTGTTCGAGTCAAATCTCATCGGTGAATCTTTGGGAAGCGACCCAATAGATCCCTTGATATGTTGGCAGTAAATACGGTCATCGGACTATCCGAATACGTGCGTACCCGGTACCACATTCTTACCGATTTACAAGACATGGTTGGCTTCTAGAAAAGCAATGTTCCTACCCAATTCTCTAAAAATATTCTTCTGCGGAATACAAGATCTTTGTCAGGCGTAGTATACGTAGTATTGCGTATATACGATCCAGTATCAGAATGTCACATGCTGGGCCTGGGGCTGGAATTGTGTCTGCCCCGTACGAAGCATATATCGGATCTCTGGTAACTAGTCTCTATAATCGGATAATCATGACCTTGTCATATTATCTCAATAGCTGCAGCATATAAGAGTACCAGTTCCGTATCCTGCGTGATCACCATCTCCATATGACTGAATTGATACTTCCATCTTGACATCACTCACCAACCCAATATCTACGATTCTCAGTATATCCAGAAGAGGCGTACACAGAACCTGTTAAAGCCCCAGACGATCAAAACCGAAGTATACTGATTGTCGCAAGTATTAGCGATGCAAGTCTCAGGTTAAGACCAAATACACCTACCCTGATTCGGATTCCCATAGACACATAGTCATATTACCAATGGGATTCCGAGGGTCTATCCAGAGCGAAGCTGTTTCCGTACCATCGGTAAACAGAATCTCCTATTACACTTGCATGAGTATCTAACACCCAAATATATGAGAACTATGCCGTTACGCTTCCATAACACGCACAAGTGTAATACTAGCATATTCCGCATTATCGATGTCCAGTCTCGATAATACTACTACTATAGATATTTAATGATTAAACCTTACGTGGATTAATACTGTCTCATATCTTATTAATCCGATACTAATCATATGGACTTTTATCGTTTATATATCCCGGTAATCCGATTACAAATGATAAAAAGAGCAATTTCATTTGTCACATAGTTAATTTATACAACAACACCATGTTATGTAGAAATAGTGATGCTATGGGTCATAATTGTCCAACAGTAATTAGTTTTAGCACCAAAAATACGTATAGAGATGTAAATGGTTACTTTACAAAATATTTTAGAGCTTAAAAGCCACGAATGACTAAACAGTATGGATGGAAGAACTATCCGGATTCGGAAAAACCTACTATATGAAATATTGAAATATTGTTTTTGAGATAATGTAAATTATTGGTGGAACGCCAGGTTTGATGTGATAATCCAAGGACCTAACCACGGACAAGAAAAGTAAAATGACTGACTATAAAATAATGGTCGGGTAAAGACTTCGTTAATGTCAATTTGTCAGCACACACACAAAGACCGCAAGCTACTTCGTTTTTGTATCTTTTGCTTTGAAGAAATCGCGAAAACGACATCGGATAAAGTTATTGTAATTGTTTACTCATTGGCAAAGTTGCCATCTGTCACTAACTACGAAGAAAAATAATGTATCTTAAGCTGATGATGATGGTGTTGTATTAACAAAGAAGGGATTAATTAGCATACTGCCAACTTAAGGTTCTTCATAAACTGTAATGACTACATTCTGGGTGGAGGGGCCTAAGACCAAAGAGTCGTGACTATGTAGAATTTATTTATTTAACTTTCATTTTTAATTAATAATTTTTTGATTTAGCTTCCATAGATTTCAGTTCCTACATTTTAATCTATAATTATTTTAAAATAATATGATATTATAGAGTAGGTAAGAGAACAATTCAGCTTCAACGGTGTATTTATATATCCAGACCTGAGGTAATCTCGGTAACCATATCTACTATTTTTCATTTTAATATAATATTTAACTCATTATGGTATTTTTTTCCTTGAACTCCTATTGTTCGTAGAAAGTAACTCAAAAATCATTAAGTTTCATTTAAACATTAAATTATTAACAACAAAAGATCATCTTAATCATATGAGAGAGATTAAAGAGATGAGGTGCAGGGGAAGGAATAAAATATTAAAGAATCTTGAACATTAAAAAATTGATGTAAAAATTAATGTATTTTTTAGGACCGATCAACAACATCTTAAAAATACATTTTTTTTTATATCACCTAATAACCTTTTAATTTTTGAGAATCAATGATAGAAGAGGTGGGATGCACATGGAAAGAGAGAAAATTTTACATATTAAAGAGTTCTGTAAAATTAAGTATATTTTTTTATGGGTTATTGATCCATTCCCGCTTATGTTATATATAATTATCTTTTAATATTTTGGTTAACAATTTCACTAACTTTTTTAATGACAATTTAGTAAGAGAGTTGAATAGAACAAATTTAAATTTGGAAGGATTTAAGTAACATAATTTAAAATTTTGTAGTCTCAAAATTTCTGACTAAACAATGAGGACTCCAGTAAAAGAATCTTAACTCATTAGTTTGTAATCAAATTAAAAACAAATATATAAACAATTTAAAGCAACTTGGTCAACATTGCCATGTTCTCGTTGGTCAGTCTACATATTATTTTCTACTGCAGAGAAAACGTGTCTATCTTGGTCAGTCTATACCAATGGATACAATATTAGGCCATACAATTTGTCAATAATATATACAACAATGTCAACAAAAATAGGTTTCAACGGCAATATTTCCACGGCAAATAATATTCAAAAGGGTAAATATTATTTATATCCCTATAATTCCGTTTAAAAGCCCATTACATCCCTATAGTTTGCATGTACATGAAGTGTGTCATATATCATATTCAATCCATATATACAAACATAGAAGGGTTAGTTAGCATCAGTGCCACTACTAACTTAAGGTTCTTCATAAGCTGTAATGACTACATCCTGGGTGCAGGGGCCTAACACCAACGAGTCGTGACTATGTAGAATTTATTTATTTAACTATCATTTTAAATTAATAATTTTATGATTTAGCTTCCTTAGATTCACTACAAAAATTATACCCTTTAGCGTCGAAATAAATCGACGCCAAAAATCATATTTTCGACGCTAAATAGTTTTAGCGTCGAAATAATCAGACGCCAAAACTGGACGCTGAAATGTCGACGAGAATAACTTTTCGCGTCGATTTAAAAAATTGCGACGCTAAAGACTGAATTTGGCGTCCAATATTTTTCGACGCTAGAGTATATTAAAAAAGTAATATCTGATTTTCTTGTTTCTATTAGCGTCGACATGTTCGACGCCAAAATAAATATTTTGGCGTCGACTGTGTCGACGCTAATTGTTAAAAAATTTATTTTTTTAAAAAATTATTAATTTACTTCTTTTTAGTCTAAAATATTTGATTTAATATTTAATTTAATTGAAAACATTTTCTGATTAATAACGGAATTACGAAATATTATAATAATTATTATATTCAATTTTTTTTAGAAAAAAAAAATTATATTAAAACTATTTGTTCAAAATGTTTATACAAAACCAAATTTAAAATTTATTGCTGCTGTGATGGGGGACGCTCGAGCCCGATGCACTCTAACTGATTGAGGCCTCCAACATCTGACGGAAAAACATCATTTGCTGTTGGAGATCCTCCATCCTCTTCTCGTGGTCCACCTTGACCTGTTTTAGCTCGTCCTTAGTCTGTTGTAGCTCGTCTCGGGTGGTGGCTAACTCGTCTCGAAGAGAGGCATTTTCCGAATTAACAGTACTGAGTGCAGATGACGTCGGCTTCTTACGAGTGCCAAGGCCAACGTTGTAAGCTGTCTGATTCTTGAAAACCAATTGCGACAACTACTCATCTGGTATCGGGTCGGACCCTGTCTCCCGAGTTTGATGTTGGAGTTCCATCATTTCGTTCTGTTTCAAAAAATAAGTTAATATTAGAATTTTGAAAAAAAAAATTAACATATATAATATTAATTATTTTATTTTAAAAAAATGAAACTTACATAGCAGCATTCGGCTTCTTCATTTATCCATTTGTTCCTCTCATTGTAATGCGTCACACGGAAAAAATCTGGAAATGATTGCACCTCACCTGTGCT
Organism: Zanthoxylum bungeanum; assembly: GCA_019454045.1. Taxonomy (NCBI): domain Eukaryota; kingdom Viridiplantae; phylum Streptophyta; class Magnoliopsida; order Sapindales; family Rutaceae; genus Zanthoxylum; species Zanthoxylum bungeanum. The sequence goes on from SKCR01048963.1 coordinate 32,440, forward strand.
ACTCTGTTATAAACAGAAAATAAATTCAATTTTATTCCACATTAGTAAAAACAATGAACTGTTAAATTTTACGTTATGATATATTTACCTCAGAATGTTCGGCACGATGTTTGATAAATGGCTTCGAACCTCCACGGTGGTTAAAACGCAAGTGACTTCGATTTTCCGCATTTGCGTGACATTTATCCTGCATTTACCAACACTGTAAGTACCGAAAACAAAGACAATTATAAATTTCCGTGTTATTTCAAAATTTACCTCGTTTTTTTGTTAGACCAAAGCTCACATAAGAATGTCCAGTCTTGTTCCTCTATAAAATCAGGCTTGTGTTGTGGAGCATCTGAAGGTCCATGTTCGTCGAATATTGGTTTCAGGACTTTTGTCCTATAATCTTTATAACTTTTCCCCATGTGGTAGTCAATATATTGTTGGACATTCACTTTGGTCAGATCGAAGTCGAACCACTCCTACATGAAAATTTGAGTAAATTGTTATTAAAAATAAAAATGTTAAATAACAAACAATATCGAAAACTTACAAGTAGCGAAGGGAATAGCTGGTTCATTTTCGTCTCCCACGGTATCTTTCTCCAAGAAAAATAGTTTTGGGGAGCTTCATATCGAGCTGTAGCTCCTATGGCTGTATTAAACGCTGAATTATGTTGTCCGACTTGAGTGTGTCCATCATCTGATATCTCTATTCGGATACGGCCGTGAGCCTTAACGTACTTAGCCAACCCAGGCCACGGGTGCGTCCTCGACCCTTCACTGTACTGGACTCACCTGTGCTAGCAGAGAAATCACCAGGGCCAGTTGCCTTTGCTGATGTAGATGGAGTCGCGTTAGCCCGTTTGCGATTGCCCGGTGCCATCTGCAAAAACCCCCGTCGCATTAGCGTCATCAAATTGCTAAAACCAAGTTTGACTATAAATATTTCGAACTAAATGCCATAAAGAAAGAATAAGAAATTTGTCTAATGGATAATAAGAGCAAGCCCCATGTAGGCAGTACGCATCCATGAATGAACCAATTAAACCCTCGGCAGGGAAAATCCATTTTAGCTTTCAATTCAATCAATGTTGCAACGACAAATCGCAAATGACGACACATCAACAGCATCAATCTCCCTGTTCTGGGTAGAACAGGGAGATTGATGCTGGTTCATCATCATTTACAACAATCATCATCATTCATCATTCATCAACAATCATCATCATCATCATTCACATCAACAATCATCATCATTATTCATCAACAACCATCATCATCATCATCAATGATTCCACTCTATGAACAATCATCATCATCATGCAAATTCATCATCATCATCATCATACATCAACAATCATCATCATCATGCAAATTCATCATCATCAACAACAATTAGATCATCAAAATTCCTCATCATCATCAAATTCATCATCATCATCAAATTAAAATCAACAAGTGAGACTTACCTGTAAATTCGTTGCGGTAGAGTGTTGGAGCCGAGAATACAGAAGAAGAGAGTGAGAGGGGATGATTTTTTCGTTTGAGCCGAGGAATTAAAGAAGAAGACACTGGTTTTAGGGATTTAAATGACATTTAGCGTCGAATTAATTTCATTTTAGCGTCGACTAATTCGACGCCAAAAAGTGGGCGGTTTATTAAAAATTTAGGGTTATTTTTCTGGGAAATTTAATTTTTTTAGTTAGCGTCGATTATTGTTTTGACGCTAAAGGACAGACATTTAGCGTTGACTTTTATTCGACGCTAAATATGTACCATTTAGCGTCGAATATTGTTTTTCGACGCTAAATATCTACCATTAAAAATAATAATAACAAATATATGATAGTTATACTATTAATAATTACGATAATATTTCAACCATATATAAAGAGTAATTAAAATCAACAACCATACATTATAATCCAGAAAACTATTAATAATTACGACAATATTTCAACCATATCTAAAGAGTAATTAAAATCAACAACCATACATTATAATCCAGAAAATTATTAATAATTACGATAATATTTCAACCATATCTAAAAAGTAATTAAAATCAACAACCATACATTATAATCCAGAAAATTATTCATCAATCACAAAATACAGTAACTTCATTAATCACTATTTTCGTCGGTATTTGAGGATTCGTGACTGGAATCGAAGTCATCTTCAGTGTCAAATTGTTCTTCACTTGCTACTTCAACGCTCACTTCAGAATGAGGAATTATCTCAACGTCTGTACTAGCTCGAGTTAATGTGATATTTTCAGGAACGGTGACAGTTGGTCCATAAAATATTTGTTCAGTAACTTCAAAGTTGCCGGAGACTTCTTCTGTTTCATCTGATATGTCAACTCTATCTTTCTCATGCGTGTCCCAGATGGCCCTATGTTGTAACTTTTCTACCACCATCCATCCAGTTCCTAACTTAGGATCATATATGTATATCACTGAACGTGCTTGGGTATAAAAAATGTATGGATCATTCTTGTACCAAAAACGTTGAACATTAATTGACGTAAGATGATTACTAACTTGAATTCTCCTCTTTCTGGCATTTGTGTCAAACCACTTACAGTCGAATAGCACAATATGTCGTCTGGGTCGGTATATCAACTCAATGACCGATTGCAATACGTCGTAGAAGTCAATTAGATCTGAGCCGTGTTCTCATTGGACTACAATTCTAGAATTTTGAGTCACATGAGTAACATCTCGCTGTTCGGTATGAAATCTAACTCCGTTGACAATGCATCCACTGTACTCATAAGCCTGCTTTTGAGGCCCATAAGCCAAAGAAACCAACGAGGATTGCGAGTCCAATTGACCATTTTTCACTTGGTTGTTAATCTGACAATGAGAGAATATATGTGTTAATATAACAAACTGAAATGTTTAATGTTAGTATAAAAATAAGGTCGAATGCCAACAGGAAGGAGAATCTCGAGAAGCACATGACAATCGTGACTCTTTAATCCCGTTATTGTATCATCTCTGACCCAACGCCCAATATTCGATGCATAATTATCAGGGAATTTAACCATTTCCAGCCAATCACAGAATGATTTTCTCTCCGATTGATTGAGCACATAACTAGCAGGAGGCTTAATAAGACCTCGAGAGGTGACTTGTAAATGCAATTCACTGCGAATTCTAAGATCTTGTAGGTCCAATCTAGCATTTACAGTGTCTTTTGTCTTACCCGGAATATTGAATAGTGTACCCACTAAACTCTCACAAATGTTTTTTTCTATATGCATTACATCCAAATTATGTCGCAAACTCAGAGTCCACAAATATTCTAACTCAAAGAAAATACTCTTTCCTGTCCAATTCAACTCTTCAGGTAAGCTTTTTCGATTTTTATTAGGATGTTTACCTGGTGTGCTGTCTCTGAGATGTTGATGTTGGCAAAGTATGTCTAATCCAGACAATGGACTGGGCATACTCTGAGGTTCATATTGACCGTTAAATAATTGACTCCTCCGCCAAGGATGACTCAACTCAAGAAATCTCATGTGCCCTGTGTATCCGATTTTATTCCGTAATTGTTACGAAGGTGTTTGACCCGCACAAATTGGACATGCCATGTATCCCTTAGTGCTCCATCCAGATAATGAACCATAAGTTGGAAAATCATTAATGGTCCATAATAATGCGGCATGAATCTGAAAATACTGCTCTGAAGCTGCATCATTGGTATGCACACCCACATTCCATAATGTTTGTAACTCCTCGATCAATGGTCTCAAGTAAATATTTATATCTTTACCAGGTGAACGTGGACCAGGGATAAGCAATGAAATAAACATGAACGGATCCTTCATACATTTCCATGGAGGTAAGTTATATGGAATGACAATAACGGGCCATATGCTATAAGAGTTGTACATATTCCCAAATGGGTTAAAACCATCAGAGGCAAGACCTAACCTGACATAACGGGGGTCCTCAGCGAAACGGGGGTACATGTCATCAAATTCCTTCAATTCGGTTCCATCTGCAGGATGTCTAAGTATGCCCTCCGCACCGATCCTCTTTTCATGATGCCACATCATATCAGTCGTTGTGTGTCGTGACATGAACAATCTCTGCAGCCTGGGCGTTAAAGGGAAATATCGCAATATCTTTTGAGGCACTTTCTTCCCCAACCACGGACTTTGTACCAACTTTCACCACATATCGGACAATGTTAAGTGATTCATACTTGGCACGAAATAATACACAATCAAACTTACAAGCATGAATTGATTCATACCCCATTCCCAGATCACGCAACATTTTCTTTGCCTCGTAGTACGACTTAGGCAATTCGCTTCCAACCGGTAACATTTGGGCCAGTAACTCTAACATCATATCGATACTTTTGTTGGTCATTCTGTTGATCACTTTAATGTATAATAATAACACAACGAAATTCAAGATCGACATTCCAGCTCTTCAAATGGAATTTTTTTTGCCTCATCAAGTAGTTCACTAAATAAATTTTGATCATTTCCACTTAACACTGGCATGTCATCACTAACACTATGACCAAGTTGTGGACCTTGTAAGTCATGCAAAATATCGGTGATCTCATCGTTTGCAGGTTGATTGTAACTACTGCTCCCTTCGCCAGAATCAATAAACCGTGACTGAGAATGATACTGCTCACCGTGATAAATCCACGTACGGTAAGTTGGTGATATTTCTGGCATGTATAAATGATTATGAACTTCATCTAACCGCTTCATTTTCCTATTCAAACAATTTGCACATGGAAAACGAACACGACCTTCTGCATCAATATGTTGCTTTGCGACTTCCATAAACTCATACACTCCATTACGATATTCAACACTCAATCTATCCAAAGAGCTCATCCAATTTCTATCCATTTCAGCAGAATACCTAAATATAATAATATAATTATTAGATATCATATTACAGTAATCAACATTACTAATTCATTAATACTTTATTTAAGCATATACATATATATATATATATATATATATATATTTGGTTGATAAATTAAATAGTTTACAGAAAAATTCTATTTTGTTAATTAATATACTTACTCTACATATATGAATCATAAATCACTAACAACAACATATAAACAACATATATAATCATAAAAATTCAAAATAATAAAGAAATATGAAAGAAGATTTACCTTATCAGAAATTGATTACAATTTTATTGAATATTTTTAGGAGAGTTGTGAGGCTGTAGAGGAGAAATTCTCAGATTTCAGAGGATGAAAATGAAGAGAATGAGAGAAAAAACAGAGGGGGGAGAAGGGTTGGTGGCATTCTGTATTTTAATCTATCTTTAGCGTCGAAGCTGATTATTCGACGCTAATTGTTGTAGTTTTTAGCTTCGAAACAACAATTTCGACATTTAGCGTCGACATAAATTTAGACGCGAAGATTCAAGGATTGTCGGTGGAAAATTCATAAACCTTTAGCGACGCTATATAGTCGACGCTAAATGTCTAGTTTTTGGCGTCGACACAGATTTTTGACGCTAAAAGTTTAATATTTGGGCCAAAAATTATTGCAATAGTAAAATTATTTAGCGTCGAATATTATTCGACGCTATAGTCATAATTTAAGCGTCGAAAACTGTTTTCGACGCCAAAAGTTGAATGTTTGGCGTCGAAATTTTTTTCCGTCGCTAAAAATATGATAATTACCGTCGAATATCATGTCGACGCTAAATATTTGGACGCTAAAAGCCATAATTCTTGTAGTGATTTCAGTTCCTACATTTTAATCTATAATTCTTAATAATTATTTTAAAGTAATATGATGTTATAGAGTAGGTAAGACAACAAGACATTGGCTTTTTAATCCATGTAAAAAACGATTTTAGATTATAAATTCTGGACTTTTAAAAATTTCTTATTAGGTCGACATTTGTGATAATGAATATTTAAGATTAAATCAAGTAAGGGATTTTGGGAAGCTTTTGATCTTTTTGAAATTTTAGAAACTTAAGGGTACAAATAGAAAGGTTTTGGAATTACGTTTTGACCCTCGTAAAATTGATGTTAGGTCCTCGTTATGGGGCTTTCTCATAAATTCATATTTTGGAAACCCTTCTGATGAAAATTTCGAAAAGTGACCAATATGAAAGTTGTTCGTCTCGGAAAAAAAAGGGTCTGGTGGATTAAGAATCACCTCGATTTGAGTTCGTTTGTTAATTTTATAACAAAAATAATAAACTTTCTCCGTATAAAATAATATACGTAAATCGCTTAAGCAGTTCTTTCATGTCATGCGATCTCCAATGCATCAAATCTCTATTTTAAAATATTATGAGCTCTATTTCTACACTTAAACTTTTATTCTCCGGCATTGTCTCATCTGAGACTCGATGTAGGCACTGTATTTTTGCATATAAGTCTCGATGATGAGCCTCGTAAGGAGGCACTACTCTTTAAGTTGCGGAAGTTGCGGGAAACGGATGTTGGAAGGGAAAAGTCAGAAATCAATACCTTGTTGAATTTAATTAGTTTGCTTAGCTTCGGGTTTACTCATTGAACCTCTGTTTTAAAACTTATCCTAGGTCCAAAACCCACACCAAGCCACACATCAGTCCCATAATCAGCTCTTCAATTCACGCCAAACGCAGCCCACATAGCCCTCCAAATTCACGCATAAAATAGCCCCTGAACAGCCCATACTTCACCGCAAACAGCAGCCCCAAAAATAGCCCCCTATTCACCTCAAACTACAGCCCCAAAACAGCCCCTATTCACCGCAAACTACAGCCCCAAAACAGCCCATATTCACCGCAAATTGTAGCCCCAAAACAGCCTGTATTCACCACGAAACAGTACCCTTAAATCACAAAAAACTGCACTCTAAAATAGCCTTTCATCACTAAAAAATTGTACCCTCAAATTGTCCATAAATCACACAAAAGCTGCACTCTAAAAACAACAAAAACAGAGTAAACAGCAGCCCAAAATAGCAAGGCAACGAAGGAAAATGTTGAACCAGTTAACCGGAGGAGTTACGGAGCATTAACCCTTCCGACGACCGCGTAACGCACTTCCAAGAGGAGACTAAAAAGGTAAGACCTGAGGGCACCTTTTTATTTATTTTCGTTCATCTTTTTCAGTTATTAATTATTATCTCTTCGCACGTGTATTGTTGATTTATGTATGTTGTGTCCATGGGATGAATGATTTTGTGTTATCTCTCGTGGTATATCGGATGGAAACCCGGACGTAAATTCCGTAGCCGAATTCGAATGGACGATAGTGCGGTCTGAACTCGGAATACAATTCCACGTACCGCTTGAGAAATGCATATATTTCATTTCATCAAATCTTGTGTTTACCCGTTGTCTATTAGAAATAGTATGTTATTTTTATGCATGACTTAGTTGTTTAGCATATTATTTCCAAGCATGATTTAATTATTTCTTTCGCATTAGGAACTTAATTATATTTCCTCTACGTTTATGTTTAGATTATTATTTATTTATATTGCCATGTTTATCGATTTAATGCATTCATGAGAGTGTATGCTTGCCATTATTTCGACTTACTTTTATGCATGCAAACTTAGATATAGGTTATATGCAAACTTAGATATAAGTTATATACAAACTTAGATATAAGTTATATGCAAACTTAGATATAGGTTGTATGCAAACTTAGATGTAGGTTATTGTTGCGAGACTTGGTTAGATTATTGCACAAATCCATTCATTACAAGTGGCATAAGTAAGTGACCATTCTGAACCCAACGGTTTGAGGTCTTCCCTTGCGAGGGGTGAGTGCGGCCTTAAATCATTTTCCCAATTCATACTGGGTGGCGACTCCATTTTATTTCTCCGGTTTAGTTCCCCCCGGGCTACTCGGTACTCCCAACCGGGCCGCGAGCCTGGAACAACATCGTCGATTTCTGTGTTCTACAGTCTGGCGACTCCACTGGGATAGAGAATCGGCCTCGAAATAATGCCTTGTAATGTTTGTGATTTTTTTTTTAGTTAACCATGTCTACAGTGGGTTGAAGGGGTTTAATCAAAGGCACTATTAGAGCTAGGTAATGATTTGGTGTCTTCCTTCATTCACTACCTTTCTATAAGGAAAAGCTGTGAAGGCACCTGGATAATCATTTACCTGAAGCTTACCGTGATGGACTAACTTGGAGGACTTATTATCTATTCCTGTCACCAAGGGATAAGAGCCTAAGAGGCTTGGGTATTTAAGAGAGTCCGCTCCACCCTCCCTCTGGGGAATCTTCAATAAGAAATCATTTTGACAGTCAGTCATGTATCATCACTCGTTGGCACGTACCTTAGCGTATAAAAAAGGTACGCCCACTTGGTCGCTCGGACCCTTGAGTGGGGAGACCTAGTTGTGGGTAATCCTTCGCCGACGAGAGTCTTTGCTTATACCCCTTTAAACCCGCATGTGCACCGTAGTTGTAAGACCAATCGACAACACCCCTTTATGCTTGTGTTCGGGACCAACATCATTCAGATTCAGTTGGACCTTTCGTCATGAGCTGTGAACTTGTTGGGCCATTTAAACTGGGACGAGCTCGCCTCTTATGAAAATTGGGCCAAAAGCTTCTAAAATGTCGATGGGCCACTTTATGTTTAGACCCCTTATCATTTGAAGTTGTTTAGCCATGTTATCGCAAAAGTGTAAACCTATTGGGCTTTTTTCAATTAGGACAAGTTTGCACCTCGCAATAGTATGATTGAATGCTTTAATATGATAATAGGATGACTTATATATTTCATGCATCGCACGCATACATGCTAACATAAGGTTTTAAGAGACACCATAGATACACGTTGGGTTAGGGAAGAGGGAAGACTCGTCAAAAGTTCGTTAATGAACTTGAGCGAATCAGTTAACGAGGGATCTCATATGGACCAGCTAGAAACTAGTCCCACTAAGGTTACCGAGCAGTTGCAAGCTTTGACCACCGCTGTGGCCAATATATCTGTGCCCCATGCGTGGGGTGTTGGGTTTTCTAGGTCAAACCAATATCAATTAAGCAAGAAATCATGTGAATATGCAAAGTAAAGTAGCGGAAATACTCACTTTGATTGACTTGGATGTTGGTGGAGAGTTCAAAATTTTTGCTCCTTGTGTTGTGCTCCAAGCTCCTCTTTGAATCTTGTATCAATGCTCCAAGCTTTGATATTTGATTCCATGCTCAATGATAGGTTTCCCTAACACCTTTGAATGACTCCTTATGTGTGCTAGCACTTTGAAAAAAATTTGCAACAAATTTCTTCGTGTTTCTTGCAACTCTCGGCTTTTGGAGATGGAAAGGAAGAGAGGCAAATTCGGTGGTGAGAGAGAAGGAGAGTGATAAGTGTGTGAAGTTAAATTATTTTCCAAAAATAAAATTCATATACCAAGTACAATATTTGGTAAATGTCTCTCAACCTATCAAACTTGTGTGTTAAACAAGTTAACAACCACTAACTACTTCCATCAACCAAAATGTGATGAGATAGACTAGGTGATGTGACTTGTGCGGGCCCCACTTGATTCAAAATCCGAGTGGGCCCGCAAACATGTCCCGGGCTCGGGTTCGTTAATTCCGAATTAACGAATTTTCCGTTGCGACGTAATTAAATCAAATTTAATTAAATAATTATGCCTATCAAAATTATTATTCACGTCGCTCGCAAATTAATTCTAAATTAATTCGTTCGCCCGAATTAAAATCCAATTTTAATTCCGTTATGAAATCTAATTTCATTTAATATATCAAATATATTATTTTAATCGATTAATTCCAAATTAATGGTTCTCTCTCTCTTTTAATTGAATTTTATCCTAGATAAAATTTCTCCGTAATTAATCATAGATTAATTTTCTCTCTCTTTTAACTAATCTCAAATTAATTATGTTCGAGTCATACGTCATCGGTGAATCTTCGGGAAGCGACCCGTGAGATCCCTAGATATGTTGGCAGTAAATCCGGTCATCGGAATATCCGAATACGTGCGTACCCAGTACCACGTTCTTACCGATTTACAAGTCATGGTTGGCTTCTAGTAAAGCACCGTGCCTACCGAATTCTCCAGAAATATTCTTTTAAGGAATATGTAATCGATGTCAGGCACAATATATGTAGTATTGCGTATTGATCCAGTATCAGATGTCACATGCTAGGCTTGGGGCTGGAATTGTGTTTGCCCCGTACGAAGCATATATCGGATCTCTGGTAACAAGTCTCTATAATCGGATAATCATGACCTAGTCATATTACCCCATTGACTGCAGTACTAAAGAGTACTAGTTTCGTATCATGCGTGTTCATCATCTCCATATGACTGGAGTGATACTTCCATCTTGACATCACACCCAATACACTACGATTCTCAGTATACCCAGAAGATGCGTACACAAAACCTGCTAAAGCCTCGGACGACCAAAACCAAAGTATATTGATTGTCGCAAGTATTAGCGATGCAAGTCTCAGGTTAATACCAAATACACCTACCCTGATTCGGACTCCCATAGACACATAGTCATACTACCAATGGAATTCCGAGGGGTCTATCCAGAGCAAAGTTGTTCCCGTACCATCGGTAAACACAACCTCCTATCACACTTGCATAAGTATCCAATACTTAAATATATGAGAACTATATCGTTATGCTCCCATAACGCGTACAAGTGCAATACTAGTCTATTCCGTATTATCGATGTACAGTCTCGATTATACTACGACTAGGGATTTTTAATGATTAAACCTTAGTGGATTAATACTATCTCATATCTTATTAATCAGGTACTAATCATATTGACTTTTATCATTTATATATCTTGGTAATCTAATTACAAATGGTAAAGGAGCAATTTACTTTCTCACATAGTTAATTTGTACAACAACACCATGTTCTGTACAAATTGTGATGCTATGGGTCATAATTGTTCAACAGGGGGAGGCTCTGAGAATGAGAGGCGTGAGGACCCTCCAAACAGATTGAGTGATGATATTCATGTCTTTGATGATGACATGGCTGAGTATGAAGCATGCGCCTTTGGACTGACTGCATTGATAACCTTGAAGGCCAAAAACATCGAAGTTTACGGAGACTCGATGTTGGTAGTCCGACAGATGCAAGGAGAATGGGAATTGAAGGAAGAACGGTTGAAACCCTACTTATTCCACCTCAAGAGTCTGGCACAGGCCCTCCCCGATTGTAAGTTCTAGCACTTGCCGCGAGAAGAGAGCCAAATGGCAGACGCTTTGGCTACACTAGCCTCAACTTGGGAAAATCCAGAGAAATTGGTGATGAAACCTCTAGTGTTGACAACGGTAAACAGACCTGTCTACGAGATAGAAAAGGTCTTAGAAGTAGAAGTCGACAATGGGATACCCTGGTACTATGATATTCAGCGATACTTAGAACGCGGGGAACTTCCGGAAGAAGCAAGCTGAAATGACAGGATAGCCATTCAGAAGTTGGCTTCCCAATATGTGAGTTTGAAGGGAGAACTATACAAGAGGCATGCGAATGGGATTCAGCTGAAGTGTTTAAGGAAAGAAGAGGCTCAGAAGGTAATGGAAGAAGTACATGCCGGAGTATGTGGACCGCACATGAATGGGTTGAATTTATCTCGCAAGATAGTGAGACAAGGCTTTTACTGGTCGACCATGGAAGCTGACTGTGCGAAGCTGGTAAAACATTGTCATGATTGCCAAGCACACGGTAACTTGAATCATCTGCCGCACACAGAGTTGCACAGGCTGTCAGAGCCGTGGCATTTCTTAGCATGGGGAATTGATATGATCGGAGAAATTTGACCGCATGCATCGAACAGACATCGCTTCATAGTAGTGGTAGTAGACTACTTTTCAAAATAGGTGGAAGCTGAGTCATTTCGCAACGTCACAGTAAAGCATATGGTAAAATTCATAGACCGGAACATCATTTGTCGATACGGAATGCCGCATCACGTAGTAACGGACAACGGAGTCCAGTTTCAAGGAGAAACAAAGGCAATGCTACAGAAATACGAGATAGGCCTTCACAAGTCGTCACCATACAGATCGCAGGAAAATGGAGCAGTCGAGGCAGCCAACAAGATGATAAAGAGGATACTAGCCAAGATGACAGAGAACTATAAAGATTGGGTTGAAAAACTACTGTACGCCTTGTGGGGATATGGAACTTCTGTGAGAACAGCAACGCGAGCCATGCCTTACTCTTTGGTCTACGGAATGCAAGCAGTACTGCCTGTGGAAGTTGAGATACGGTCAATACGGGTATTAGCAGAAGCAGAGTTACCTGAACAAGAATGGGCCTCGCAAAGATTTGAACAGTTAACATTACTGGATGAGAAGAAATGAAGTCTTTATGTCATATGCAGTTATACCAGAAGAGGTTGACTCGAGCATTCAACAAGAATGTGAGTCCTACTAAGATCAGAAAGGGTGATATGGTACTTAAGCAGTCAAAGACATCGATGATAGACCCGAGAGGAAAGATCAGACCACACTGAGAAGGACCTTACATAGTCCAGAAAGTAATGGGAAACGGGGCAGTGAGACTGTTAGATTTGGAAGGGAACGAGTTCACAAAGCCGATCAACGTGGACAGATTGAAGCAATATTTTGCCTGAGGAAGAGAAGACCGAGCAATCACCAAGGGAATTGGTGGAAGACCTAACCCAACGGAATAGGAAATTCATCAATGCATGCATGCATACACGTAACGTACTTGCATTCTTTTTTGTTTTGTTTTGTTTTGTATTCACAGGTTTTAAAGAAAAAAAAAAGAGAAAGCGGCAAATGCAAGCCAACCAGAAGTAGCAACAGTACAGTTTCAGCAGTTTTCAAGAATGAATCACAGGGTTGAGGCCCACATCAGTATCAATTTCGGGAAGGAATCCCAGGGTTGAGGCCCACATCGGTATCAGTTTCGAGAAGGAATCCCAGGGTTGAGACCCATATCAGTATCAGTTTTCGGGAATAAATGGCAGGGGTCGAAGCCCACATTATTTGCGGTTGAAATGAAGGATTCTAGTCGAGTGAAAAAAAATGAGAAAGAGAGAAAAATCCTTGATGGTTAGACATATGTCCGGTGATGAGATTGTTTGCTGTAGAAGTGAAACCTTGGAAAAGATAAGTGCAAGATATGCTCTCATCTGGTATTTTGAGTGATTGATCTCGGCTAGACTCGCGGGCACTTAATTACAGGATCTCAGCAGTAAATGCCTGAGTAGTCGACAAGATGACTAGTTGAAGAGATGACGGATCAGTGAATGACCGTTTTCTTAGATGTCCATCCTGGTTTTCTTGTGTTACGATATATGATATGGTTGGAAATGAAGAAAAAGTCTATAAAGAGGAAAAATAAACCACCTATAACCGATAAACGTGAAGCTACCCATGGGCGAGTATTAGGACAACCATGAGGAGAAATGATACCTTAAAGAGTAGGTACGTTGAAAAAAAAAGACGAAAGAGAAAGAAAACCATATCATATTGAGTACGATGAAGTAATCGCAGAGCATGGTGAAGACATCTCGGTTGGTTAGACCCACTGATCCAATTCTTCGAAACAAAATCATCGAGTTGGCTTACTTAAGGATTAAGCTGCTAAAAAACCTTGGCACACACACACTTGGAGTCTAGTTCAGATCATTTATTCAAACGGTCGGATTTGAATTGTATCAAGTACTTTGAAGGTTCCCTGGTTTCAACACTAGGCATCCTATGAGGACAAAAATATGCTTAGCTATATGGATTATCTCGTGGGAGGCAGTATAATATGTTGGTATGTAACATCACATCAGGAGATCTACCTAGACCTAATGAAAGCAGCAAAGAATAGAAGAATGAACCGAGATTGGGGGCGACTAGTCTACCCTTTCTCATACAGCACGGTTCGGGAATGAACCATCACATCAGCAATGCCTCAGGGATGAGGTTCAGTATGCCGAGAATGGCACTCTGGGGATGGAGCATGGGTTGAGGCCCACATCAGTATCAGTTTTCTGGATGTGTCCCAGGGTCGAGGCCCACATCAGCAGTTTGGGATGCGTCCCAGGGTCGAGGCCCACATCATCAATTTGGGATGCGTCCCAAGGTCGAGGCCCACATCAGCAGTTTTGGGATGTGTCCCAAGGTCGAGGCCCACAAATCAATTGTAATTTTAGGATGCGTCTCAGGGTCGAGGCCCACTACATAATCAATTTTGGGATGCGTCCCAGGGTCGAGGCCCATACATCAGTTGCAGTTTTGGGATGCGTCCCAGGGTCGAGGCCCATTGCATCATCAGTTTTGGGATGCGTCCCAGGGTCGAAGCCCACACATCAGTAGCAGTTTTGGTTTGCGTCCCAGGGTCGATGCCCACACATCATCAGCAGTTTTTTGGGATGCGTCCCAGGGTCGAGGCCCATACATCATCAGCAATTTGGGATGCGTCCCAGGGTCGAGGCCCACAACTTATCAGCACAATTCGAGAACAAAGCCTACACTCGGCGGTTCGGGAACAAAACCCAGGGGTCGAAGTACCTCGCCACCATATCAGTTCAGTTCGGTAGTGATTCTTAGAGATCGCAGCATCTTGCAGGGATGAACCTTGAGGTCAAAGCACCTCACACCAGATCAACTCAGTTCTAAGCAACAGGCAAGCCAATGGGAATCTGGCAAGCCAGGTAAGTGAAAATGCATTGCATAACTTTGATAGGATTGTCATTATCAGACACTGCACAAGTCCCATAAAAGTGGGGGCGACTGTAGGCACTGTATTTTTGCATATAAGTCCCGATGATGAGCCTCGTATGGAGGCACTACTCTTTAAGTTGCGGAAGTCGCGAAAAATGGACATCGGAAGGGAAAAGTCAGAAATCAATACCATGTTGAATTTAATTCATTTTCTTAGCTTCGGGTTTGCTCATTGAACCTCTATTTTAAAACTTATCCTCGGTCCAAAATCGACACCAAGCCACACATCAGTCCCCTAATCAGCCATTCAATTCATGCCGAACGCAGCCCACAAAGCCCTCCAAATTCACGCACAAAACAACCCCTGAACAGCCCATACTTCACAACAAACAGTAGCCCCAAAAATAGCCCCTACTCACTGTAAACTACAGCCCTAAAATAGCCCATATTCACCACAAACTACAGCCCCAAAACAGCCCCTATTCACGGCAAATTGTAGCCCCCAAAGAGCCTCTATTCACAGCGAAACAGTCCCCAAACTGCACCCTAGTCAAGAAGGTGATGGGGAATGAGGCAGTGAGACTGTCAGATTTGGAAGGGAACGAGTTCACCGAGCCCATCAACGTGGACAGACTGAAATAATATTTTGGATAAAAAAAAGGAAAGGCTCGTTGGGTTGAAAATCCACAAAGGACTAAGAAGTAATGCAGTTCATTATTTCCTACATATGTACTAAGAAGTAATGCAAACACCTTTATTGAAACAAATGTTCAAGATGTTCATAGATTGCATAAATCTCAGCTAATCGAGAAAGATTAGAGTCAAGTAATCACAAATCACGTCTTCTGTTTCTTAGATCCTGGACCAAAGTCAGAAGATCTAGGAGAATGAGCGTTAGGAGGCCCCAGGGCAGCGACGGGCCACGTTCGATGTTGAGACCACCTGGTCTGGAAATGGTCCAAGAGGCGGCGAGACAGAGGCCCACGTTGGAAAGTACGTTGTCTAGGGATAGGGTGATGGAGACACCTTTATTGTCGAGGAACCCTAACAGGAAGATAGAACGAGTTGAAGTGTTGATTGGGAAGGGGTACGCAGTTCTTGAAAAAATCCACGGTGACATGACTAAGACGCCACCCACAAAAAAAGAGAAAAAATAAAAAATAAAAGAGAAATTTTTTTAGCTCGCTGAGTTGAAAACCTGAAAAGGCGACTCAGGCAAGATAGAGCAATCCGCTAAGTTGAAAATCCGAAAGGACAGCTTAGGAAAAAGATAGGATGAACCTGCAAGACAAAGGGACTCCCAAGAAACTGGCTTCCAGGATGGTGCTTTATCTTGTCTAAACTATGAAGCGTCTCGGCCGAGATAACGGGGGAAGGATCATGACCATATCAGATTCCCTCGATGATATGCAATAACTGATAGTCGCCTCTCGTACTATAACAACCCACTAAGAGGTATTGACCAAGATACAGAATAAGACTACATTTCTCCAGGGGCGGGACCCTAACTCCATCCTGGAAGATACACGTAAAAATACCTGTAAATCAATGGACGAAGCACAAGATAGTATTTTTTCCGCATCCTCAGGACAACAAAGAAAAGCTTCGGAGGCTAACCGAAGGTATGGACATTGTAAACGCGACATCGTCAGAATAGTAGTAGGAGAAAAATGCAAGCAGAGAATGGCAGCAAACTCCTCAGAGAGATGGCATATTTTGAAATATGGGAATCGAAAGACATGATTTTAAATATCCAAAAAGGATGAGGCCGCTTTGAAAAATGGCGTAATCCACATTGACCTGGTACAGGTAGCGGAGAGCAGAAAACTGAGCCAGGTCCGGGGATGACTAGTCTACCACCCCGCGAATAAAGGACACAATGGGATCTTGAGCTATGAGACCAAAGAGAACTGAGCAATCACCGGAGGAGAATTGGCAGAAGGAAACTGTAAGCAGGCCAATGGGGCGCCTAAAGATTTTTATAAGCAAAGGGCACCAAATGCCAAAAGGATTCCTAAATGGGTGAAGAAAACCCTCTAGCGCAAGGAATGCCTAACCAAATATGACATCAAGCCAATAGGACAAAGAAACCCATCAGAGTAGGGAAGGCATCCATGCATACATGCACACATATCGCATACACATAATTTTTATTTCATGTACGCAGCTTTGAAGAAAAAGAAAAATTGGCGAGGATAGGCAACTCCCAGAATGGAGAGGAACCTTGGGAATGAGCACGAGCAACTCGAAGAATGGAGAGGAACCTCGATAATAAGGACGGATCTAATCAATTTTTCAACAAATCAACAAAGCACAGCTCTAAGTTATCATGTTCTAACATCAACCAAACACTCAATTTAGAATTATCATGCTCCAAGCAAAAATCCCAAAATTAAAGTTAAGAACCCTAGATTTCAAAATCAAGTTTAGAAGGCTCTGATACCATTGTAAGTGTCTCTAAGACATGCCCAAGATCATAAACATGATTTGCGTGTGAAAAATCAAGTATAGTTACGGAAAAAAACTTAAATTGATGTGTTGAGAAATTTCAAAAATTTCTTTGGATGATGAAGAAGCTCCAAGCTTTGTTGAATTGTTCAACTCTTGGGTGAGTTTCCCTATCACCTTAATCAACTCTCCAAGTGCTAGCTTGATCAAATTTTTGAACCAAAAATTTTCCAAGAAAAGAGAGAAGTTTCGGCCAAGCCTTAGGAGAGAAGAGAGTGAATGAGTTGGTTTCAAGTTTTCCAAAACTTGGTAGGTGAGTTGTGTTACCAAAGTTGGTGGTTGAGAGAATTAAATAAATTAATTACTATTGCCAA